>PVLC010001092.1:0-158405 GCA_004027655.1 Graphiurus murinus | reverse complement strand
GGCAGGAGAGCCGGGAAGGGAAGGAGTAGGGATTGGACGTGAAGGCAGGAGGGAGAGGTGAGGAGGACCCTGG
Source organism: Graphiurus murinus (assembly GCA_004027655.1). Lineage (NCBI taxonomy): Eukaryota > Metazoa > Chordata > Mammalia > Rodentia > Gliridae > Graphiurus > Graphiurus murinus. Next base: position 158,332 of record PVLC010001092.1, on the reverse strand, counting down.
GCTTCTGCAACCGTAGGACTCTTGGACATGCAGCTGCAAAAACCAGGTCCATGGAGGGGCCCCACTGGCCCCTGGACAGGCACAGACAGCCTGGTAGGCAGGCCGCAGCTGACTGGTTTGTCCTGGGCTGTGAGAGGTGGAGCTGGGCCCACAGGCCATGGGTAGGGCCTCAGCATCGATTTCCTGTCCCTCAGCAAAGCGGTCTGATGGAGGGTGGTCCCAGGCGACTGGGTTCTGAGGCTGCAGTGCAGGGAAAGCCCAGGGCAGGCGGATCTATCCTCTGCACTTTCACGAGCTCCCCTGCCTGTGTGGGGCAGTGTCACCGCCCTGGGGGCGTCCGCCTCTGCAGCCCTGGCCTTTACCTCCATCAGACAATGCTGTTTCTAAGCAACCTCCTAAAGATGTGGTGCAGCAGGAGCCCGGGTCAGGTGGCCTTGGGGGAGAAGCCACGTGTTTCCTGAGAGGGGCTGTGAGGGCATCGTGGGCTCCCAGAAGCAGGACAACAGCCCTACTAAGGGTGTTGACTGCAGCAGGGGTGGCTACACGGGCACCTCCTGTACTGCTGTGCAGGCGCCTCAGTGAATCCAAGCGGAGCCTAAGCTCAGGGCTCCCAGGGCAGCTCCATCTCCTGGGCGCAGGAGCTCTCTCCCCCTCCTTGGGGTCTTTTCAGAGCACAGGAAGCTCCTTCCAGGGCACTGTCGGCCCCACTGAGCTGCACTCAGCTACAAGAGTGTGTAACCCAGAGGGTGGGTGGGTTCTTCCTAGCTTCCTGCTCCTGTAGGCCTCCCCGCCCCAGCCTCTGCTGTCAGGACTGCAGGTAGCCACAGTGGAGAAACAGCCTCAGCGTCCAAGTCAGTGGGACAAGGGTGAACCAGGGCCATGACACCACGTATCAGGATTCAGCACCAGATCTCTCCATGTGCTGCACGCAGAGCCAGCTCGAAAGGACAGGGACTTATGGGAGGGTCCAGAGACCCCAGGGCAGCTGAGCGTGATGTGGGGACCCAGGGCAGGTGAGGGGACTCGGTGCAATTCCCGTGGGGCCTCGGCCTGTGATGGCCTGTGCAAAGAAGTAAAATCGCAGCCCTCCGTTAGCACCTGGGCAAGTGAGACCCCTTCCAAGGGCCCACAGCGCACCTGTGCTGCTGGCGGAGCAGGCACAATTCCGCTGCTCCCTCACCATCTTACCACCAGCCCTTCCCTCCAGGGTGGAGTGGGGAGGGGCCGTCCTGGGTAAGGGGCAGCCTGGTGGCCCTTGGGAAAGACCAGGAAGCTCCCTGCGGGTCTGCAAACCCTGCAGCGCCCTCTCCAGCAGTAATACTCCGGCTGAGTCGTGACCTCTGGAAATCTATGCAGAGAGGGAGGCCCAGGGAAGCCACGGACAGAGCGCAGGGCTGTGACGATTCTGCCTGCGTCTCTGAGCCCTGAGCAGCGGCTTCCAGTCACTGGAGACCAAGATGCACGCTGCAGGCTGATTGACCATCCCGTCCAGCCAGGGCCGCAGGGTGGCCTGACCTCACGCCCCGGGGCGCAGGCTGGGCCCCCCAAGTCTGGGCAGGCGCAGTGCCGAGGGGAGGGGCCGGCCTCCGCGGTGGGCAGCGCACGCTCCAACGGCTGCCGGGATTTCTTGGAGGTGAAGCGGCACATCTCTATTTCCCACAGATTGTTTTTCTTGATTAAAAACTGATTTTCTACTGTGCTTTCAGAATTGCTTTTCATTGCCTTTGGAGGAATAGAAGAGAGGAATAAAAAAAAAAAAAAACTGCTGTAAATAATCTTCCTAGGGAAAGCGTCTGAAGAAAGGAAAACCTAATTCGTCTGATTTCCCTTTCTGTGGAATGAGCAGGCACGTAATGAGAACGGTTTGCGCTGTGTGTACATCATCTTTATGTCCTGGGTGGGCGGAGATAAGCCCCGGGCTTCAGGCGCAGGTAGAATCGGTGGGACCGGGGCGCCTGCACCTGCCCGGGCTCAGAAAGCCCACTGTGACAGAACCGCTATCCCCCACGACAGCCCCCTGATGGAGGTACCGGCCACTATTTAATATTCTGTATGTAATCGAAATCCTCGGGAGCAGAGCAGACACACCTTGGAATCACATATCAGATATCTCTATGGAAGCATCGGTCCCTCTCCTCAGAGGAGACTAACACTTAGTGGCTGGGCTGCAGGCTCTGCTCAACTGGTCGCCTGAATCAGGAACTCTAAAAAGCAAAAGAAGGGACATAAAGAGCAACCCCACCCCCACGCCGGTGTCCCTGGGGCTGCGGCAGCAAGGACCAGGCAGAGGGCTGGCCTCCATGGAGGGCTGGGCCCAACCACCCATGCACCCAGATCTACCCAGGAGAGGCCGGCTGCCCCAGCAGTGGTGTGCCACCTGGACCCTGTGGAGACATTCTGCTCTGCACATTGCTGCCGTTTCTTTTGCTTCCAACACAGCCCAGGACCACAGAGACAGATATGGAAAGAGAGAAAGAAAGAGAGAGAGAGAGAGAGAGAGAGCGCTCTTTGTAGAATGAGGTCCTCACTGAAGCCAGAATTTCTTTCTGTTCCACGGCCCAGGCGCCAGGTGACACGCCAGGTCTCCGGACACAGCCCCCTGCAGGTGGCTCCTGGCCCCAGGAATGCTGAGGTGGGCAACGTGGCTGGCATCCAGGTGCATCGAGGTCCAGGACAGAGGGCTCCGGCCTGGGTTCCCTGGGGCTGTGCAGCTCCCAAGCCCAGGCCGGTCTTCCCTCCATGGACCTATCTGTCCAAACGACAGTGGGGTTCTGGAGGAACAGGGGTACTGCCAAATGCAGGAGAGCAACCTGCACCCTGGAACTTTCCAGCTAGAAAGAAGGGAGAAGGGGCAACCACATACACGTGTCCACGCAGTTGGAAAGGGCTGCCAGCCACGGCGGGTCCCCAGCGTCCTCCCCTGTCTATTCCACACCAGGCTTTTCAGGACCAAAGACAGTCATCGTGACCACTGCAGGAATTATTACTGGTGTGTTCCTGTGCTGCAGCCAGGAAATAAAAGGCACAGAATGCTTGCAGATTGAACACAAACGTATAGTGCGCTCAGATTCTCAGTAAAATTGCCTAGAAAGAGCAAGCCAGATGTTCAAATGGTTTTATTGAGATATAATTCACTTGCCATAAGATTCATCCATTTAAGAGTACAGTTCAGTTTGGGTTTTAGAATATTCACAAAAATGCACAACCATCCCTCAGAGCATTTCATATCTCCCCCAACAAGCCCTCTACTCTTTTTTTCTTTTTTCTTTTTTTTTTTCAGTACTGGGGACTGAATGCAGGGACATTCTACCTCTGAGCTATACCCGCTATACCCCTATTTTTTATTCTTTATTTTGAAACTGGGTCTCACTAAGTTGCAGAGGGCCTCACTAAGTACCTGAGGCTGGCAGCAAACCTGCAATCCTCCAGTCTCAGCCTCCCAAGTACTGGGATTACAATTGCGTGCCACCATGCCTAGCTCCCCTGTACTCCTGAGCAGCCGCCACCCCCACCCTGGGGACCCCGGCCCATGTCCTCACTAGGAATCTGCCTGCTCGAGGCAAGGTCTGTGGCTGGCTTCTTCCACCCGTGCCTGCACGATAGCCCAAACAGGAAAGAGCCCACTGACCGTCGGCCGGGGATGCAGAAGCACAGCGTGGCCCGTCCATCAGCTGAAGCCTGGCTCAGCTGAGTCGGGTCATGTGGAGCTCAGATGTACCTGCAGAGCCAGCCATGAGCGGCAGCCTCCTTTAGACTGCCTCCTCCTGTCCCTCCCAGGTCCTCCCCCCAAGACACACCCCAGGCATCAGTGGCTACTGGCAGACACCCCCAGCAGCAGAGCTTCACCCTCCTCGGCCTGCAGAAAGAGCCACAGAACCAAGGACCCCACATCCCTGGACCCAGCAAGGCCAGGGAACAGGGACAGGCTAAGCCCCAGCTAGAGCAGAGGCGGGGGGCCGGGGCTCAGAGCTCCTGGACCCTCAGGCACCTCTGCCTCCCCTCACCCCCCAGTGGCTCCCTGGGGGTCTAGAGAGAGAGTAGCCAAGCTAGTGGGCCACTCTGAGAGTCAGCGTAAGTGACAGTTCACTCCTGTGTTGTCACCCGACACTGCTGGCTGGGGACTATCTGGTCAACAGTGCGGGTGGGCGTGGCCTCCTTCAGACGGGGTGGCCTAGCGAGCTTCCCTCCATGGACCCCACCACTGGGCTGCAACTGCTCTGAACCCCTGGCTTCCACTTCCCCGAAGAAAAGAGCCCGCACGGGTCTTAGAGAGGACACAGAGGTTGGGGACCAGCAAGGCGAGCTGTAGCAGAGGTCAGGAGGTCACGCTGCAGGTAGGGGCGGTCTAGATCTGAACCCCCATAGCAAGTCCACCCCTCCCACTCACAGCTGCAGACTCCGCTGTGCCGCTAAATGTGCTGTTTTCTTTTTCTCTGGCTGTCCTGGGAGTTCCTCTGCATTTGGGAGTTTCATAGTTTGCCTTCAGTGCTCTCTTTTTTGCTCTTTCTCTGTAATTTTCCTGCTGGAAGTTTACTGATACGTTAGGAGCTGCGGGGTTGAATCTTGCAATAAGTATGAGGAGAATTCTGACCTGGACATCTTCGAATGTTTCTTCTAATTCTTCCCTCCCCGTCTCCTTCAGGAGTCCGGTTTACATGAGTATTTGGCTATTTGGTGTTTTCTCACATGTTTGATTGCTCTATTTTGTTGAGGTGTTTTTGTTTTTGTTTTCTTTCAATTTATTTTCTTCTGTATGTTTCAGTTCGAATCATTTCTATTGCCCTGATTTTGAGGTCAATTACTCTTTTTTCTGCTAGTTTGCTTTTTAAACCTATAAAATTATTTCATGTAAGAAATTGTATTTAAATTTTCAGATTTCTCCTTCAGTCTTCTTACTTTTCATTTGCTTACTAATATTTTCTTTCTTTCTTTCTTTCTTTTTTTTTCTTTTTGGTACTGAGGATTGAACTCAGGGGCATTCTACCTCTGAGCTACACCCCCAGCCCTACTTTTTATTCTTTATTTTGAAACAGGGTCTCACTAAGTTGCAAAGGGTCTCACTAGGTAGCTGAGGCTGGTCGAGAACCCGGATCCTCCCATCTCAGCCTCCCAAATGCTGGGATTACAAGCATGCGCCACCATGCCCGGCTCGCTTACTAATGTTTTCTATTTGTTTCTATTTGTCATGTTTTCATAAGTTCGGTAATATACTTCTACGGCTCTTTTAATATCTTGGCTCATTCAACCTTGGGTCACTTATGGTCATTTACTTCTTTTTTTTTTTTAACCTTTACAGAATGTCTAGTAATATCTATTTGTACACAAGGCACTGAGAATGATATTTTTAGAGGCTTTGGTTTCTGCTGCCTTCCTCTAAAGAGTGCTGAATTTTAGCTGAGTGTGATGGTGCACACCTATAATTCCAGTACTTGGGAGGCTGAGACAAGAGGATCACAGGTTCAAGGACAACCTCAGTGAGACCCTGTTTCAAAACAAAAGAATGAACCAGGGGTGGTGGCCCACGCTTGTAATCCCAGTACATGGGAGGCTGAGACAGGAAGATCACAGGCTCAATTGATTGAACCCAGGGGCATTCTAGCTCCAGACTACGTCCCCAGTCCTATTTTTAATTCTTTATTTTGAAACAGGGTCTCACTAAGTTGTGGAGGGCCTCACTAAGCAGCTGAGACTGGCCGCGAACCCAGATCCTCCTGTCTCAGCCTCCCAAGTACTGGGATTACAAGGGTATGCCACCACACCCGGCTTAGAATTTTGAATTTTGAGTTAGTATACTAATAATCTTAAATTTGGATTTCAAGTATTTCAGTTTCAAGGTAGATTTTTAAAAGCTGGGGGTGGGGGCTTAACTTAAGAATACACCGGCCAGTCCGGGATTCTGGGAGTCAACGGAAGCTGAGGCAGGAGCCGAGGCTGTGGCTTCCAGGGGCACATGTGCACGCATGTTACCTCCGTGTGCCAAGGCAAGGCTTTAGCAGTGGTGCATCAGGAGAATCTGGGGTAACTGGTGTGATGACAAATCCCCCAATCTAGGGATACACCTCAACAAACTTGGGGCTTGTCATTCAAACAAGCTCGGCGGGAGGGCAGCCATCCTCCATGCTGAGACGGAGATGGAGATCCAGCTGCTTCAAACTCATGGCTCCGTCACGCAGCCTGGGGCCCGCATGACCTGCCAGGCTGAGGGGAACCCAGGGACCCGTCACGGTCTGTTCACCACCTCTACTCAGAAGTGAGCCCAGGCACATCCCAGAACCAGGCTCCCAGCCTGACCCCCTCGCCCAGTGGCAGGAAGGCAGCTCTGGCAGGAGAGGAAGCTGGGTGTCACAGGGGCTGGGGTCACACCAGCCAGGGTGGGTGGGCACGCACCTGCTTACACACCTGGCAGCCTTCAGATCCTTCTGATCCCTGACTCCACGGTACGCCTACTTCTAAACTAAATCACCTGCCAATGGCTGCGCGCACCCTCTCAGCATGCAGGGTCCCCGGGGCAGACACTCGCTCAGTACCTCTGTGCCCAGCAGCTCCCAGGGCCTGGCCCAGGCGCCACCTGCCAGCTGTTCACTGAGCCGGGGCATCCGTTCCACTACACTAATGGCTCTTCCTCGTGTGAGTTGAGATGCTCAGACATATAAGGATGACAACTTGTGGTTTATCTGTGGAAAGCTGCACATTCAGGAAAGTCAGCCGCTGGGGCTGAGGCAAGGGCCTCCACCACCACCCCCACCCCCAGGCCAAAGCCAGCATTATTATCCCAGGCAAAGGGAGCAGCCGCTCAGAGCTCCCCCTGTCCTATCCAAGCTCACCTCCCTTCCTCGCTTCCACAAAGCGATGAGAATGGCCTTTCTTCCAAAATGCAAATGTCGTCACTGTCCTTAAACCTCTCCTATCTCCCTGGGCATCTTGAAATAAAATCCACCTCCTCTTCCTGTCCTCGAGGCTCTGCTGCCTGCCTGGCCTCCCTCCCTGGCCTCTCCTCTACCCTATCCCCCATGGCCTCAGACGCTCTCCCCCACCCCCATTCCATCCTGACTCCATCTTGTTCTGCAGACTTCAGCTCAGCTATCATCTCCTCCCAGAGCTCCCCGCCCCGTCACTCTCAGCCCTGTCCCGGCTTTTCTCCTTCGGTGTCCCCTTCCCGGCTGGGACTGGTGCTGCCGCCTCCCTGCAGGATGCAGCTCCGAGTGCACAGGGCCTGCCTTGTCTCGGCAGCCCAGGAGTTTATAAGTTAAACAGACACAGGCAGGAAGGAGGTTTCTGACCTAATGCATACCAATCTTCCTAACACCTGTGCTAGTGTCAGTTTGGCTGGACTAGGAGATGCCCAGAGAGCTGGTGAAGCGTTATTTCTAGGTACACCTGTCTCGGGGAGAGACTGGCATCGCATCCGGGGTCTGAGCCACATCTGCCCTCACCCCAACATGGTGTCACATCTAGTCAGCTGGAGACCTGGAGAAAGCAAAAAGGCAGGGGAAATGCACTCACTCCTTGTGGGGCTGAGACACGCTTCTTCCCTGCCCTTGGGTATGGTCGCTCCAGGTTCTCCAGCCTTGGGCTCAGACCGAGAGCCATGCCACCGGCTTCGCTGCTTCCAAGGACTCTGGACTTGGACTAAGCCATGCTGCTGGCCTCCCTGGTCTTTGGACTTCTCCACCTCTGTGATCTCTGTTCCCCGCAGTAAGTCCCCTCACATACCGGTATCTGTAGTCTTTCATCTGTTTCTACATTGCGCTGGGTCTGACTCTCTGGCGAGCCCTGACTAATACCATCCCACATGAGTGTCTTTCCTAATCTGGTCAGCCCTCTTTATCTATGTATGCAGATCCGACACCCACAGACTCAACCGACTGTGGCTTGAAAATATTCAGGAAAAAAACAATGTGCCTGCACGGAACACGAACAGGCTTTTCACTTGTCATCATTTCCCAAACAATATATACAACTGCTTACATATGTTTACATTGTGTTAGGTATTACAAGTAATCTTAAGATGACTTAAGGTAGACTGGAGGATGTGCATAGGGTCTTTGTAAATACGACATGTTTTATGTAAGGGACTTGAGAATCCATGGAGGGTGCTGAACCCAGTCCTTCATGGAGATAGAGGAAAGACTGTACTCATATACTCAGACACACACACACACACACACACACACACACACGGCTTGCATATACACACCACGAGAGAGATCCCAGTCAGAACTTCATTTTGCTGCCCACTGTAGCTGCTTCATCTTCAAACTCCCATAATAGGAGCAGAATTTCAATTAACATTCCTTCTATTCTCAATTTATCATCTTTGATGCCAACCTTGACCTTGAACTAGGTCCTAGTCTATCCAGACAAGGAAAACTGGCGACTTCCCATAAACACAAATCCTGCTTTTCAGAAAAAGAAGCATTACCTCCCGCCCAGGACCCTCCTGGGACCCTTGGTCAGTGTCCCTTTCCTGTGTATCCTGATGATGACCGTGAGTCAGAACACTAAGCTCTTCTAAGATGGGATGTATTTCTTTGCATACTCAGATGCAATTTTTTTTTTTTTTGCAGTATTGAGGACGGAACTCAGGGACATTCTACCTCCAAGCTACACCCCCAGCCCTAATTTTATTCTTTATTTTGAAACAGGGTCTCACTAAGTTGCAGAGGGCCTCATTAAGTAGCTGAGGCTCGCCATGAACCCGGATCCTCCGGTCTCAGCCTCCCAAGTACAGGGATTACAAGCATGCGCCACCACACCTGGCTTATTTTATTATTTTTTGTTTGTTTGTTTTTATCTTTTTGGCAGTACTGGAGATTGAACTCAGGGACATTTTACCTCCGAGCTACACCCCCAGCCCTATTTTTTATTCTTTATTTTGAAACAGGGTCTCAGTTGCAGAGGGCCTCACTAAGTAGCTGAGGCTGGCTGAGGATCCTGTGGGTGCCCTTGACACTGGGGGTCTCATGAGTGCCATTGATGTTGGGGGTCTCATGGGTACCATTGATACTGGGTGTTCTCATGGGTGCTGTTATGCTGGGGGGTCCTGTGTGTACCATTTGCTGGGGTGGTCTTGTGGGTGCCATTGATGCTGGGGGTCTCATGCCATTGATATTTTGGTCTGTCATGGGTGCCATTGGCATTTGGAGATTTCATGGGTCCCATTGATGCTGGGGGTGGGGGAGCATCTCAGTCCCTGTTGTCCTTTGTAAGTCTTATAGTGACCCCAGTTATCACCCATTAATTGCCAGCAGGACTGCCCTGAGAAGGGGTAATAATGGAAATTCTCCTGTGTTCCCCAATGCCCCAGGATCACAATCACTGGGACATACTGGTATTTAGAAACATTCTGAAGATAGACTGGTCCCATCAAAACATGGCCATCAGCTGCCAGGCCAGTGGAGAAGAGCAGGGGTAAGCATCGGCCATGTCCCCCGAGCCCTGTGCAAAGGGGAGGACAGCCCAACCTGGACAGGGGGCTTGGATTGGAGACACCAGCACTGGCAGGTGCAGGTGCACGAGGGCCGGGCCCTGTCCCTTCAGAGAAAAGGCCTGCTACCCACGCAGAGAATGCCAGGGAGCAGCCTGCAGGGCAGAGCTGCTGAGAGGCTGCTTTAGGGCCCTGCAAACTTTGTCACAGAGTAAATGTTTAAGCCCATGTGGCCGCACGCGCTACTGTGATACCCACCTCGCCTTCAGTGTGGACATAGCCAGCGCTGACCCCTGAGCAAATGAACACAAAGCTTCACACGCCAAACGCGCAGGGGCCAGACTTACCCCTGAGGGGTCTCCCTGCATCCCGCCGCTGTGACCCGGCCGCACAATCTGGCTGCAGGAGCTTCTGCCCCGCAGAAGCTGACCACTCGAGGGCGCTGGAACGCAGGTGTGTGTTGTGATGAGTTGCTCAGGCCGTGGGGTTCAGGGCAGAGCCAGCCGCTGCAGGCCACCTGACAGGCCTTCCTGCTGGCCACGCCCTCAACGCCTCACACGGGAAGGCCGCCGAGGTTAAGGGGCTACAGGTGCACCTCAAGTGCAGAGGCCTCATGAGTCCCTAGGGGGGCTCAAAAGTGGCAGCTGTTTATCTAATTTTTTTTTTTTTTTTTTTTTTTTTTTTTTTGCGGTACTGAGGATTGAACTCAGGGGTGTTCTGCCTTCGAGCTATACCCCTAGTTCTGTTTTTTATTCTTTATTTTGAAACAGGGTTTCACTAAGTTGTGGAGTGCCTCACTAGGTAGCTGAGGCTGGCCGGGAACCCGGATCCTCCTGTCTCAGCCTCCCGAATGCTGGGATTATAAGCATGCACCACCATGCCCGGCTGTTTATCTAATTTCATCCAGGCATTCACTCAGAAAGGACTTCCTAAGGTGCTACTCTGTCCCAGAGATGGTCCTCTATGCTGGAGTCACAGCTTTGAACAATCAGAGGCAAACTCTACCCTCTGGGGCTTCCGAGGGCCGAGCGCAGGAGACGCTCCCTCAAGGATGCTATGCTGGCCAGCCTGCCCTGACAGTCCCCATGTTCTGAGCACGGCAGTCCCCACCATGGGGGTGGACAGGAAGAGGACCTGGGTTCACGTCCTTACTCGGGGAAAGTCGGAAATTCCCTGGAGCACTGTCACCTCATGGGGTCACGGTGGGGAGGCCTGGTGACTGGTTTGGGTGGCCACTGTGGATCCTTGGGGCCGAGAATGAAGCCTCCCTATCCGGAGGCCTCTGGGGTAGGGTGGCATCTCAACTCAGGTAGGAAAAGCCGCTGAGAGTCCAGCCAGAGGCGGTGGGCATGACTGAATGAATGAAGGAGCTCATTCCTTCACTCAAACCACTAGGAACCCCCCGCCCCCCGCCCCGTGGGCCTGTACAAGGTCTTAGGGAAGCGTCGCTCGGGCCTGGGAGGAGTTTTGTGCGCCTGGGCCCTGAGGAACCGCTGGCGGAGCCGCGTCTTGGCAAGCAGGACGGTTATTTGTCTTGGGCTTGGCATGTGCCTCTGTGACTTGGAGCCTTCCCGGTGGTGCCCGGATCCTTGTCGCTGGCTGGCTCTTCCTCAAGTCTCAAGACGGGGCCGAGGATTAAACCATGGAAAAGCGATCCAGTGAATTCTGTTCTTTTTTTCACATCGGCTTGCTGGCAGCCACTACTGAAGAATATTTTTCCAATGAGGTGCTTATGAGAAACAGCTCTGAGAACCATAAAATCAATTGAGCTTATAAAGGAAAGCTTGTTGTCCCAGGGAACTCTCCTGCAAATTCGCAATAAGGAGACTTGAGGATGAGCAACGGAAGAAAAAGAGGAGCCAACCGAGGCGGTGTGTGCACGGTCCCTGAGGTTGGGGACAGCCGGCGCTGACCGGTTTTCCTCTTCATCAGACCGTGGTGGTGGTGCAGTACTAAGAAGAGGGGAGAGCAACAGGCCAGCCTGTCCCCCGTGTCCTCTTCCATGACAGTCCAAGCCCTGGGGTTTGTTTGTGAAAACTCCTTCATCCCACAGGGGCTTCCTGGGGACCAACAAGGGGCTGAGGACGATAAAGGTGACGGTGAGTGACTGGAGCCCAGGGACGCCAGCGAGCCCAAAGCTGGCCGAGCTCAGCGGCAGTGACCCACACTGGCGCCCAGGGAAAGTCCCCCAGGCGCAGCGGCCCCTCCCAAAGGCATCTAGTGAGAGGATCCTAGGTCACCTTCCCGGGTTCCGAATGGGGGCTGGGCCTAGACACTCGCGTTGGTCAGACAGAATGCAGAAGGGGACAGCGGTCACCTCTGAGAGTCCTGGGCAGCAGGCACCAGTGTTGCCCTGAGCAGGGCTCTTCAGATCCATGGTTCTCAAACCTTCCCCTTCTCGCCACTTCGGGAGGGACAAGAGCCCTCAGCCCACCCGGCTGGCGGCTCCCACGTGCTCTCCATGGCCAAACACCCCCCCCCCCCGCCCAGCCACAGTCGCAAGCCATGGTGGGTCTCCTGTGCTCTCCAGGGGCGTCCAGGGTGCAGCACTGTCTTGAGTCTTTTTAGTGAGAATTGCACCACCCTGGTGCAGTGGAATTGGGGACAAAGATCCAGGGGCCCATCCCAGACGGCTGCAACAGGACTCATCTGAAGAAACGGAAAATGTGTTTTCTCAATGGCCACCTGGAAATGTTAGCCAATTGTAGGACCCCGTGTTTCCTTTCATTGATCAGAGAATTACTTCAAGACTAAATCTAATATGGGAAATAAGGAGCCAGGCATGGTGGTGCACGCCTGTAATCCCAGTACTTGAGAAAGTGAGACAGGAGGATCAGAAAGTAGTGAGACTTCCATCAACCTAGTGATACCCTGTTTCCAAATAAGAAATAAAATCGTGCTGGGGGTGTAACTCAGAAGTAGAGTGCCTCTGGGTTCAATCCTCAGTACCGCAAAAATAATAATAATAACAATAATAATAATAATGATGATGATGACGATGACGATGATGGAAATAAGAGATGTGGATGGAAAACAAAAGTTCACCCTTAATCAGTGTGACTTTAGAGTCTCAGAACCCACTGCAGCCCACGGGAGAAGCTCACAGCCCATGAGGAAGGTAAAATAAAACTGGTAGGACAGAGTGTGTGGCCTGCTGGGCCTATGGAGACATCAGTTCTGGCCTCCATTACATGTGGCTTGTATGGTGCCCAAGTTGTGGATTAGAAGTACCACTTGTCAGCCGGGAGTGGTGGCACCTGCTTGTAATCCCAGCATTCGGGAGGCTGAGACCGGAGGATCCGGGTTCGTGGCCAGCCTCAGCTACCTAGTGAGGCACTCCACAACTTAGTGAGACCCTGTTTCAAAATAAAGAATAAAAAATAGGGCTGGGGGCGTAGCTTGGAGGTAGAATGCCCCTGAGTTCAATCCCCAGTACCGCAAAAAAAAAAAAAAAAAAAAGAAGAAGTACCACTTGTCTCTAGAAGTCCTTGTAGGCTTGTAGGAGAAATGGCGAATCCCCAATCTGCGACAGGAAGCATTGGACATGAGCCTAGCTGTTCTAGAAAGTAGAAACCATCTAGAAAGTAGAAAGCCATCTAGAAAGTAGAAAGCCTATGGAACAGTTGAAGGCTTTGCCAACAGAGGGCCAAACCCGATGAGATTTCTAGATGAAAATGCCAATCTGCATGTGTTCCAGGGATAACAGAGCAAGTTGACCAACACCATTCAGATGGGAACACAAACTCTGGAACATGGGAACTCTCTGGCTTCTCCTTCAACACCAACAAAATGGCAGGCAAAAAAGATGAATAATGGAATGGCTGTTAAGAAGTCCGCATCTGAGCATCGTGCAAACCCACCACTTCTGAGCCTGAGGACAGATGGACCGGAATGTGGGGTTCGCAGGTGGTCCCTGGTTCTTCCCGTGTGCGGAACGGCCTCCTCCTCAGCCGGCAGAGAGGGCAGGCATGGGACCTCACCAGGCCACCACTCTGGGTGCTGAGTCAACATCCAGGAATGCACGAGTCTGTGAATATACTAAAAACCACTCAACTGTACACTTTGAACAGGTTAAGTGCTGCGCCTATTATATCTCAAGGAGCCTGGTACTTATGAATGAGAAAACAAAAATAAATAAACTGGAAAGATTAAAAAAAAAATGGGGGCATTGGCCGCGTAGGTGAAGATGTTGGAGAATTGCTGATTTTTTAGCTATGATGCTCACATGGGTTCGTTGGTCTATTGTTTGCAGAGTGATGTCCTGAATTTGCGCAGAGCAAATTGTCCGGGGGAAACTTGTCAGAGTGGCCACGGACAGTGTGCGTGCAGAGAGGGGTGTGTGGCTCCTTGTTTGTTCTCCTCGCTCTAGGATCCTCCCCGGTTTTGTAAATGTCGGTGATTTTCCGTGATGAATATTTCAAGCCGTGGCACTGGGACTCGGAGACACTAGCATTCTTCAAGTGCCACACTCCTGCTTTCCAGAGGAAAGGTTAAATGAAGGTCGGCCATAAGAGCCCTGCACCCACCTGCGTGGCGCCCCTGCCCAGCACGGGGCACCTCTCAGCCCCTCAGGGCACTTGGCCTCCTGCCAGGCTGGGTCTGCTGGGAGCTCCCTGCAGAGCTCTCAGTGACTGTCCCCAGAGGCCCGTGGAGCACAGCGGGTCTGCAGGCTGCCTGCCTCCACCCCATCTTCTCACCTCCAGAACGTGGCATGGGGCTGCGCACACCTGTCCACTGACCCCCGGGGCTGTGCGTGCTGGCAGCCTCTTGTCTGCAGGACAAAAGGGGTGTCCGCACAGAATCAGGAACACAGGTGAACGGCGAGATGCCCAAAGCCCACTGCAGCCTGGCAGAGGCCAAGCAAACTCTGCAGACAGCAATCTAGGAGTGGCCAGGCGCACACCAAGCCCGCCACCTTGCCAGCACCAAGACAATCAGAGAGGACCCGTGATTTGGGGCTGGGGGAGAAGTTAACCAATACTGCAATCCAGAGTTGGAAGCAGGCTGTAAAATGGCAATATCAGACCGAAAAAATCAAATCAGAGCCCAGCACACACAAGTGGAAAACGAGGCTTCCGGAGGCAGCGAGGCCAGAAAGATGTGCATTGATTTCCTGTTGGGCACACGCTTCAGGGGTCCGCAGCCAATAAAGAGATCTCACTCCACTGCCTGACAATAAGGCCTGGCCCTTCCCTGCCACCGTGACTCACAATATTGAACCAAGTTACCATGATTTACGGGTCTCGGGCGGGGGATGCAGCTTAGAACCATTATCAAATTGAATTCAAGCCTGCTCCTGAGTTTCCTGTGAAAGATTCCCCCTGGGGGTGAAGGTGGCTGTTTCCACCTCCTCCCTGGGCTTCTCTCTTATGGCAGCTGCAGAGATTTGGGCAAAATCCAAGTCTCGGTTACCTGTGCAGTGCTTTTCAAAATGTTCAGTCTCCTGAAAATCTCCCAGAGCATGTGATGCCCTGGGGCATTCAGCTGTCCGCCCAGTTCTCAAACCTGTTAGGAATTAAAGAGAAAGCCTGCAGACTTTTCCTGGCATTCCAGAGGGATGGACATGCCCCGAAATTATGAAGATCAGAGGGCCCACCCCAGATCCCTCCTGCTCCTGGGCTCAAGGGGCTTCCAGCTGGAGCAAAATGGCACCACTTCAGAGCTGCAAGGGCCCCAGAGCCAGCGTCATCGTGAGGCAGATGGAGGTCTGAGGACCTGGCTGACTGACCAGGTGGAGCCCCCATAGCGGACATCAGAGCCTATGGAACGACACACCTGGCTCCCTCCCATGCAGCGTGGTCAGAGAGAGGGCCCACGTGCAACCAGGCTCTAAGCCGGTGGCTGCAAAGGTCCAGAACCTCGGTCAGGATTTGGGGAATTCAGGGAGACTGCAACCTGTCACAAGATTTTCATTAGCCTGCCAACCCAAACCCCTAATAATTCCATTTGCAATATTCTCCTTGTAGTAGATTATCCTACACAAAAGATGCCAGGCGGCTCTTCACCTTGGACAAGAGGGACAGTGTGACTCTGATGGGTTCTCACCAGCCACACCTGGATTCCCAGGCCACCGCACACTGCTCAGGGCCAGCCCAGAGCTATGCAATTCTCTGTTGTGATGCACAGATCCGTCCCCGTCCTCAGGCTCAGAAAGCTCCAGGAAGAATACCCAACAGCAAGTGTAAGCATGGAAAGCCCAGTGCCCAGCTGTCAGAGAGCTGAGAAATCCTCAGGCGCACGGCTTGTCAGTGTGGAGCGGAGTCAGAGACCAGGCGAAGTCCATGACAGGGTGTGGTGTCTGATGTCTGCAGAGGAAGCAGCGGGCCTCCCGCGCCTGTGTACCTTCTCTCAAGGGAAGACAGGACAAGCTCATGGTGTCTGTGATGGGCAGGTAGGAAGTGGATGTGCATGCTGTTGTTTTATTCGTGTGGATGCTGTATCCATCGCTTTGGATACATCTCCATGGTAAAGCTATTTCATAACCACGCTTAGCTGCAAGAGAGGCAGGGAAGCATGTCACTGCTGGGTCCTGGCTGAAGCTCCAGACTAGAGGGAAAGCTTTGTGGAAGAGAAAGGGGAGCAGGGAAGCACAGGACCAGCGAGCACGCCTGTCAGCCTCTACCACTCTGCTTCTGCCTCCTCCTGTGAGCCATTTGCAGAGCCCTCCACCTCACTAACGTCATGTACAATGCAGGTCCTCCCGTAACCCAGCTGACAGGCAACGGGGCTGATATGCTCATGTAGCTAGGCCAATCACTTCACTATAGTAGGCTTTCATCATGAGAAAAATGGATTTGATAAGCAGAAAAACGAGTGTCAGATCCATGGCAAAAACAATGTTTCTAGTGACTGACCACAGGAAAAACAGCTACCACCATAAAGAAAACAAAGTCTGATCCCTGCCTCAAATCTATAACAAAAATATAAACTTCGGGAGGATCAAAGGTCTAAGTGTGCAAGTGGAAATTGTAAAAACAGAAAGAAATTATTCGAGGGAGACTCCCAGGAGGCACGCCAAGAAAATGTACATGAGTAGAGAAATAACTAACAAGGAAATGATAGATTTGACTGCATCAAATAAAACATTTCTGTTAAGCCAATGGCACAATGGATAACATTAAATACTATCACTATTAATAGCATTAAATACTCAATATTTTTGTTTTCTCGAAACCACAGAGGATTATAATAAGGTATTGATTTTTCAGGGCCACACTAGACTGTCTCTGTTTCTTTGTGAATTGGACTCCAGGTTTGTAGTCCTGAGTTTTGCCATTATTTTTCCATAAGTTCTCCAGGGCGTGACAAAGGTCCTTCTTCCTCTGCAGTCTTTGAGACTCGATTAGCAGCCGAGCGCAGGAGCCAGTTAGTGTCCCAGCGCTGCCCCTCATGACTGTCCCAGTGGTGCCTCAGCCGGGGCAGCTTGGGCACTGTGTTCTGAGGATGCCAACCAGCCTGTTTCAGAGGCCTGAGAGCCACAAACAGCCTCCAGGCCTCTCCTGGGAGTGAAAGGGTGCAAATTCTGGTTTCCCACTGTCTTTAGTTGGCATTGTACATTTTGTCTTTACATTATATTTTCCCTTTATGATAATGTTTCTGTCTGGTTATTTTCTCTGTATCGAAAATTATACTATAATAGGCAACTATGTAATAACACACAATTATATTGGAACACATAATTATACAATTTGTGACTCTATTATTGTATAATCACATAATGATATACAATTATAATATTACTAAACCGACTTGCAAAGAAATCATTGTATCAGTCAGATAGACAAGGATGTGCTGCTATAACAAGCAACCCCAGCATCTCAGGGCTGGAAACCGTGGTTGACTGCTGCTCTCGGTACATCCAGCTAGGTTGGTCAGGGGATCTGTTTCCCAGGGTCTTGGTCAGGGAGCTGGCCTGCCCAAGCTTCCACGATTTCAGATGCTACTGACCACTCTGGTTGGGAGGGGGTGAATTGCTCTCTGCCTCTTACAGCCTTCTGTATGGAAGTGACATGCCACCCCTGCTTCCCTCCTACTGACCAGACGCCCCAGGGCAGTGGGGCGGATGCCCAATGCTCAGAAGGGGAGGCCTCAAAGCACAGAGAACTGTGCTCCAGGCCCCACAGCCCGCCACCCTGCACCCAGTTCCCTGACCAAACACCCCAAGTGCAGCGGGCCGGACAGGAAGACCTGAGAGAAGGCTCCCAGAGAGTGCCCGGGAACGTCTCCCCTTGGGCCTGCTGCCTCTTCTGTGTCCCAGGGGGACAGGCTTTCAGCTCACCCACAAGCGCCTCCGGGGACTTAACTCCCTGCGACCTGCTGTGGCCTACACCACGTGGCCAAGCTAATGGGTGGCATGTGCTCACGTCTAGGCCAGCAGCTTGCAGGAGACAGCAAAGCCATCCTGCTGGAGCACACGCGGTTTGCTCCTCTCTGCCTCTGCTTCCTCATCCACAGTGTGGAGAGTGCTATGGCCTCTCTCTAAGTGCCCACAGGCGTGAGGCAGGCACCTCCCCTCTTGAGCTCACCGGTGCCCCCAGGAGCCAGCAGCAGCCTGGCCACGGTGGGCATTCTGGAAATGCAATGAAATCCCAGCCCCATCAAGACCTCCCTGCCCCTCCCCAGCAGCCATCGCTGGCTTCTCCCCACCGTCTCCTTCCCTGGAGTCCGCCAATTGTACTCTCCTGCTCATCCACCTCACAAAGTGTCCACCGGGCCGCTGGCTTCTCAGAGTGCTATGCCAGAGAAGCAAGAGAAACAAGAGAGTCAGGAAACGCCCAGCCCTTCTGGGGTGCCCACACCACCAGAGAGGGCAACGGAGAACAGCAGAGAAAGAAGTGAACAGCACACACGTCAAACTGCAGTGACAGGAAGAAGACAAGTGTCGTGGCTCACCCCCACAGAGCTACAGGAAGGTGGAGGTGGCGGGCTAGATGAAGGCCTGTCTGGTGGACACTGGGGGAGGGGCTGTGCACCCCAGAAGGGGGGTCGGGGGAGAGGACTCAGGCTGAAGAACTAAGCTGAGCCCGAGAGGTGGCTCTTCAAGAAACCCCCCAATTGTGAGTCGGCTTATTCCCTCCAGAAGCCATCGGACGCTGCAGTCTTAGACCCCAAACATCAGAAAGTGACCTTGTTTGGAAATGAGATCAAGGCAGATGTAACCAGCCAAGATGGCCTCACGCTGGAGCAGGGCGGCCCTAATCCATCATGACCACTGTCCTTAGGAAAAGGGAACACGTAGCCGGCATGGTGGCGCATGCTTGTAATCCCAGTACTTGGGAGGCGAAGACTGGAAGATCCAAGTTTGCTGCCAGCCTCAGCTACTTAGCGAGGCACTCCGCAACTTGGTGAGACCTTGTTTCAAAATAAAGAATAAAAAATAGGATTAGGGGTGTAACTCGGAGGTAGACTGCCCTTGGGTTCAATCCCCAGTACCACAAAAAAAAAAAAAAAGAAAAGAAAAGAAAAGAAAAGGGAAAACGTGGACTCATGTGAGGGGACACGGATACCATGTGGCAAGGGGCAGAGCCTGGGGCGACGCATCCGCCAGCCATGTCGAGGTGCCCCCACACTGGAAGACAACAGGCCTCCACCAGATCTAACTCCCTGCAGAGAGGGCCAGCCCTGCCGGCTCACACCCAGGCCTCCAAGACAGCGAGACAATGGGCTTCTGTGGTCTAAGGCCCAGGTGGTGGCCCCGGGGTCACGGGGTCACGGGCACGGGACTCTCACACAACCCCCAGCACAAGGAGGGGGTGCCAGGGACCTTGCAGAGCTCAGCCACCCAGCTCAGTGCACCTGCTCCAACCAAGAGTGCCCACCATGACTTCCCCCAGGAACTTCCGTATCACGCACAGTGGGAGTGTCTTCCTATCACTTCCAAACAGAAAATGAAAAGGTTGCTAAATGCGCAAGTAATTTTAACTGATTCCTTGATCTGAGTACTTTTAAAGTGAGACAGTAAGTATTTCTGTCATGCTTTGAAGTCGAGCTCTGCGGCTCTGTCTCCCCCTCAGGTTATATTATAGCCATTAAGAATGTGTTCCTTTTATCTGGGGCCTTCAATTAATTGAATTTCAAAAAAAAATACTCTGAAATGTTTTTTATATAGAAATCAGCCGGCTCCTGGAGGACATTCCTATGTGATCTACCACCACGGTAATTAAAAGCGGCGCCTTACACTGGTCACTGCCGGCGTCCGCCACCTCCGGCTACTCTCACGTTTAACTTGGGGATTTGTGATGTTCCCTCTCTGCACATCTGTGAGTCCAGGTAGAATACTTTCCGTTTTAGGGCTGTCTTTGGGTCACCAGCACACTCTCCTGAATGACCTCTTAAAGCGGACATTCCAGTATCGAGGGCACAGCCAGGCTCAAGCTCGGGTCAGCTCCGACATATCCATCCCTTCGATTCGCGTCCTGAGCTCTCTGGGGGGTCTCACTGGAGAGGGATCGGGCTTCACACCGTGATCTCAGAACCTTGGTGGGAAGTAGCAGGCCCCAGGTCAAAAAGCCAGAACAAGGCAGGATAGGCAACAGACAGCCCAGGCTGCCCGGGAAGCCCACCTCGCCTGCCTGCCACCCGGGGCAGCGCCTCCTTCCTCTCGCTTTTGTACTGATGGGCGCAGTTGCCGCCTGGTGTCTTCTAGCCTTTTGTTTGTGAAAGCATTTTTTGCATACAATTGCTAGGGAACTGTGCGTAAGACCCCTCAGAAAGCAGCGGTGTGGCTTCTTATTTCCACCACAGGTAAGGGAGTCTTTGTGCAAACTGCAGTCAGGAGGCCAGTGCAGTTCCTTGCTGTGGGGTCCCTCCTCCCGTTGTTCAATACTTTGGGAGGTCCCTTTCACAAATACTAGCTCACTCATTTAGCGCACTTTTTTTAACCTTTCTTCTCTACCTACTGAAGATTTTCTCTTTTAATACTAAGTCAAAGATTTCACAATGATATTCACATTCTCAGCCGCAACACTTACTTTTTTGTATAACCTTTTTCCTTTTTCTTTTGTGTGTGTGTGGGAGACTGAACCCAGAGGCATTCTACCTTTGAGCTATACCCTTGGCCCTATTTTATTATTTTATTTTGAAACAGGGTGTTGCTAGGTTGATACGAGTCTCACTACTTGCTGAGGCTATCCTCAAACCTGTGAGATCCTCCTGTCTCAGCCTCCCAAGTAATCCCTGGGATTTCAGGCATGCACCACCACCCACAGCTCTTTTTGCACAATTTGAAGTCACTCTCGTATGGCTGTCTTTTCTAGCCTGGACTTCCATGATTCAGGCTGTGCTAGGTAAACACCTCAAATTCAAATGGACAGAGCACTGACCCTGTTTGGCTAAATAGCCTTTCATTTTTAACCACTGAAACCTCCTTAAAATGTGCTGGTGCATCTCCATACTGTCCACAGGGCACCAACTTTTGCTCCCTGAGCCTCGTTCTGAGGTTACCAGCATGGAGCAGCCGGAAGGAGGAAAACAAGACAGGGCCAGGAGGTGAGCTAGCTCCCCAGCGGCCCCTGGTAGCCACTCCCAGCCTGGACCTCACACACCACAGGACCAGGCCACAGTCCCTGTGTCGAGGGCCCCTTTTCCCCTCCTGGGTCCCTGGGGAGGCAGGCACCCCTTTGCGATGGCAAGCATCGGGCCGCATCCGGGCTGGGCTTCAGTGAGCTCCGGCAGGCGGCCCGGCCCCAGATGCCTGTGCGTGTTACAGCAAAGTCCAGGTAAGGAGGACAAGGCAGCGCGTGGCCAAACCCCGAGGGCGCGGAGACTTTCATTTCAGAGCTCACTCCAGCAGCCTTGCCAGCAGGGAAAACAAAAGAGGGATTGAAAGAGGGCTCATGGGGGCACGGCGGTGGGGGCGGCTCAGCACGCGCCAGGGCCTGCCCACCAGCGCCCCCGAGAACTGCTCCCCTGCAGAGGGACCCGAGACCTCGGCCGGATTTCGAGATTGACCACCCACTCTGAAGCCAGAGAGGGACTTTCCCGGCCAGGCCCCCTGGCCAGGACTCGGGTATTTCCATCATTTCCCCAGAATCCCGCTCAGAAGGGCCCCGGAACACGGCAAGATGGCTCAGGGCAGGACTCTGCCCACCATGCCAAGGGCTGAGGGGCAGCAGGTGGCTTCTGGGGCTTGTGGTCACTGGTACCAAGACATCAGGGCGAGGTCAGGCCCGGCAGCTTCCACACAAACCCCTCCAAGGACAGAACCCTGAGTCGGGGAAGGCAGCATCTGCCTTCCCTGCCAGGAGTCCACTTCAGGACCCTCGTCTGGGTTGTGAAGACCCCAGAGCGGAGCCCTCCAGCAACCTCACTTGTGGTCCCGGTGCTTCTCAGCTGTTGCTGGTGTCGTTCAAGATGCCTCCGTGATTAAAAGCAAGTTCAAGGAAGCCCAAGTTGTAAACAATGTGCCTTTAGAAAAAAACTAAATCAGTTGGGCTTGGTGGTGCCCAAAATCCTAGTACTTGGGAAGCTGAGAAAGGAGGATCGCAGGTTCCAGACCAGCCTCCGCAACTTTAGCAAGACTCTCAGCAACCTAAGGAGTCCCTATTTCAAAACAACAACAAAAATGTTTTTTTAAAGTACTAGGAGTATAGCATGGAGGTAGAATGCCTCTGGGTTCAATCCTCAGTAACACACACACACACACACACACACACACACACACACACGAGCCTGAGTCCCACTGGAGTGCACAGGAAGGTACCGATGCACTCATCCTTTTTGACCCTGAGAACGTTGCAAATAGTTCCTTCATGAAAGCCAGGACAGGGCAAGAGGCTGAGCAAACCCTCTCCTTTCCCTCCACTTTTAGGGTTAGGGTCTTCCACATCCTCCCTCTCCTTCCTTCTCTCCCACTGGAATCAAAGAGCCCCTTTCCTCTTCCAAAGAGGATGTTTCCCTCTGTCCCTCCCTAAAAGGCACCCTGCACCCCCACCTGCCTGCCAGCAGGAGGGCCGTCTCCACACCCCCTGCCCAGGAAGCAGCCCTGGCCCTGCAGGCTACGGAGACAGGCACAGCCCTGTCGGTGCCCGCAGGCCTAGCTACACCTTTGCATTTCCAGAGCAAGTGGAAGACCAAAGTCTTGCAGTACCCTGCAGGGCCCGGCCCACAGCAGTCTGGCTGAGCACCGCTGGCCCTGTCTCTCCCAGCGGAGAAGAGAGATGAGCAAGCCGGCCTGCAGCTGGAGACTGTCCCCGCTGAGCTGCTGGGAATCCTGCAGAGGTACATCACAGCTCCTTCCAAAGAGCCGCAGAGACGGAAAGGAAAAATCTGCAAGTCACTTTTTCAGAGATTATCTCAAGCAAGGAAACCCCACTGTCACTGCAGGAGCTAAGGATGAAGTCAAGTTCCCGTTTCCTGGAAGGAAGCATGATGGGGTGGGGTCAAGGGAGAAATAAAAAGGGTGCCCTCCACACACAGCACACACAGACTGGGCACATTGGTAATGAGTGCAGGGCAGGACCCTGCGGCAAAGTGGCCCTCGCTGGGACTCAGACCTGCACTTGTCCCTCCGCCAGCCAGGGAGCTAGCAATCCTCCAGCCCCTTCCTGCTCTGACCTGGGCAGGTGGAGCCTGGCCACCTGCCTCCCTTCAGGGCCGGCCAGGGCCTCTGTGGAGCAGCAGCTACATGGGTGGTCGAGTGCTCCAGGGTCCAGTCCTCAGGGGGACCAGAGCAGGGGCTGCTGCGGGTTGAAGCAGGAGGGGGACCCAGACCTCCGCCCACCTCCCCGCCTTGGGCTCCAGCCTCAGGCTGCAGAAGCCAGAGGCTGTCCATTCTGATGTTTGTCCCCAGGCCAAGAGACCAGTCTTCCTGGCTTTGGGCAGTCCTGAAAAAGCTCCCCTCAGGCCTGTGGCCAAGTCTTGTCAAGTTTGTGTCACCTGGGGCCACACACCCCCACCTGCCCACGTCCCTGTGCAGGGCCTGCTGCCAGGGACGAGAGGTGGTAGGGACCAGTGTAGTCACCAAGCCGAGAACCCAGGATTAGGTCTGCTTGGGATAGGGTGGGCATGGGGGAGGGGCCGGGAAAGAAGGGGAGGGTCTGAAAACAGCTTGTTCCCAGGGATAGCCTGACGGCGACCTTGGAAGCTCAGGTCCAAACCCCAGTAGCTCTCTCTGGACCTGAAGGAGGCTGGAGAGGGGCCCCTGAGGGCCGGGAGCCTGAGCCACTGGGGTGCGCACAGGCCTACCCTTTGGCCGAATCGGTCGCTGTCCTGTGCGGCTGGGGTGTCCTCTCAGGGCCTGGCGTTCCCGCCCCGCCAGCCCCAGTAGCCTTGCCCCCCGCGCCCTGGGGCGCCCCTCGTCGCATCCTACCCCCGGCACACCCAGCTCGCAGGCCCAGCAGAGGCGAAAGTTGGCTAGAGCGCGGCGCCCGCGGGGGAAAGCGTTAATGGGCGGCCGGGTGGGAGCAGCTCGCTCGCTCGCCCACGTCACGCCGGTGCGGGCTTGGCTGACGACCGCGGCGCCTGGGGACGCCGGCGCGCTCCGCTCGCCAGGTGCTCCGCCTGGAAATGTCTCCATTAGCTGTCGCCCGCTCCCCGCCGGAGCGCGCGCGCAGAGCGGCCGCGCAGAGCCCTCGCGGGCGGCCAGGAGTGGCCGGGCGCCACCGCAGGTAGGCGAGGTCCCCGCGCCCGCCCCCGCCCCGGGGTTCCGAGACCCCTCCCCCCTCCCGAGGAGGCGGAGGCTCCGCGCGGCCGCCGAGGGGCGCGGGCGGCGGCGGCGGCGGCGGCGGCGACTCCCCGGTGTGTCCTGGGCTGCGCCCTGCTCCCCGCGGCCCGGGCGCCCCGGCGGCGCGGGCGGGAGCTTCCCCAGCGCAGGTAGGGAGTGGGCTCGGCCGCGCAAACTTTGCGAGGATCGCTCTTGCGCCGTAGGGGACAAAGTTTGCCGGTTGCCAGTGGGGTCTCCGGAGGCCGCTCCTTTGGCTGCAAGTTTCGGGAAGCGGGGTGGGGGAACAGGCGCGGGTCTCGGGGTGCGGGGCGCAGCCGCGGGGGGCCGCGCGGGCTGCGTGGGACGGGGGTGGGGGGGGGTGCGGGATGGCAGGGCCTGCGCTCTGGTCGCCGGGACTGAGCTCTGTCTAGCTTTGGCCTGCGCTGGGGCGAGCAGGCGGCGGAGGTTCAGCTCTGAGCGGAGGGAGAGAGCAGGAGTGGTGGGCGTTCGGGGAAGAGGGATTCAACGCGTGCCCCCGCAGCTCGTCCCGGTGGCTTGCGCGGGGTGGGGGGGGGGGGAGCGCGCACTGCAAAGAAATGACCTGCCAACCTCAGGGTACACCCAGGCGGCATCACAGACTCTTAGAAGGGGTCTCATTCCCGCACCCGCCCGCAGTGGTCAGGCACTGGTGCTCCAAGTCTCAGGAAAATCAGGCCCTTCCCCGTGCTTGGAGCTACCGCCTTTGCTTCCAGGCTGCGGCCAACTTGGATCAGCGGGAAAGAGCTTCCTTGGAGGGTCTCTTGTGCTGGGAAGGGGTCCCGGGGGTTGCTCCCCAGCAGACCAGGACTTGGCTGGTCCCTGGAAGGGCAGGGCCTGGCTTGCCTCCCCAGAGGCCTTCCTGGGTTCCCACCACCACCATCGACCAGAGACAAAACAGGTGGTCCAGGGACTCCTAAGGCTCGGGGCTAAGCGTCCTGGGTCCCCTCCACAGCCTGCTCCGGCCTCCTTCCCTGTCCTCTCCAGCTCGGGCTGACACACAGCCGCTGCCTAGGCTGCAGGGCTGCCTGACCCGCTGTCCTGCGCTTGGGTATATTTATATCTGGGGCCCCTGGAGGTTCATGCAAGCTCATGAAGCTGATGACACCTGAGGTCCGAAGGAACTGGGTACCCCAGCTCCAGCTTAGCCTTTGAGAACGGACACTTGGGCAATTCCTCCTGTATTTGTGGAACAAGGACCCCCTAAAGAATATAGCCTCTCTCCATTTGGGCAGCGGAGCTTCAGCCAGGCTGCGGGGTCAGCAGGAAGTCTGTTTTATACACTAGCCAGAGAGGACCCTGCGTCCAGGGCTGGATAGCAGAGCAGGAGGTTCCTCGGGCGGTTGGGAACCTCGTGAAATGGCTGGGCCACCCGGGCCCCCAGGGACTGTCCAGGCCTGGGCAGGAGGGAAGTGGAGTGTTGGTATGGAGTCCACTGAGCCAGATTTCTGGATCAGGGGGAAAGGGTCATTCTGGAGAACCCCTAGGGAATGGGGAGAGGAATCTTCCGTGTAGGCAGGCTGGCTGGGCTGGGAAGTAAGTATGGCAGAAAGCCCGGAGACCCCTCCCCCAGGGGTGCCTGCGGACCCTCTGCGAGGCTGCTCTCTGGGGCTGGAGGGTGAACACCGCTGCTCAGAAGATGAATGGCTGTGTGCTCAGGGGCTTCCGTTCCCTAGAGTGTGGCTAGGTCTCCAAGAAAGGAATCCAAAGGGGCCACCTCGGGCTGCGGACTCCGAGCTGGAGGCCAGGAGCAGGCCGAGGAGGCCCAGGCCTGTCGGAGGGACCACGGGCACCGAGGCTCCGGGGGAAGGGGGTGATGGAAAATCAGGCCCCATCCAAAAGCTACTCTTTCCTCAGGTCTCCGGCCCCCTGAGCCTTCAGCCAGCCGGCGCCCCTCCTTCTCCCCGACCTCATTATCCAGAGAGAGCGAGTTGTTTGTAAACAATAAATAATGGAAAGTAGGAGGATGTTCAGTTTAAAAAAAAAAAAAAAAACCATCGAAAAAGCTGCAAAACTGGAAGGAGTTGGGGGGAGGGGGAGGGGGGAGGGGAGGAGCAGGAGGAAGAGCTAGCCAGGGAGCCGGAGATTCATTTCTACCAGAGAAGCCCCGGTGGCTAGTTTCTTATTATTTACAGGAACGTGGTATTAGCAATTCAGGTGAGAAAGAAATAAACACGGCCTGCCACGAAATCAATACAGAATTCAAAAACAATTATTAATGTCATTTGACTCGTGTTCTTTATATATCTCTCCCGGCTACCGACGCTAAACTGTCTGAATAATTTGCATGGAGCCGCTATTCATTATTTCCGATGGTTTCCCTTTGCAAGCTGCCTGGACGTGGCCGGCTGCGGTCCAAGGCGATCGGAGAACTCGTATTTTCATCTGTAAATTAAAGCAATTACGCAGCAGATATTATATGATGTGTACTGCGGTCTCCAGATAGTCATCAATCACCTTCAACCGAGCTGTCAGAGCCGGCAGATTTCGTTTCTGGGAGCAGCCTTGCAGCTGGGGAGAGGGCGAGAACGTCACCATTAATTAGAGGGTGACCCTGGGGCGATTCACAGGTCTGAACCCAGGAATCTTTCGGAGCATGTCTGCACAGCGCCAGGGTGCATGGCTGCTCTCCCCGGCGAACCGCGGAAGGCCGGCCCGGTCCGGCAAGAACTGCAGGGCCGAGCGCCGAGCGCGGGCCCCCAGAGGATCTCGGCGCCAAAGGCCCGGAGCGAGTTCCGCGGGGCCCGGCGGCTCCTCGCAGCCCGCGCGCCGGACTCCGCTTCGATCTCGGAGCAAGCTTGGTCCCAGGCCCGGGCTGTCCGGGGAAGTGTTGGGAAGGGCGCTGGGCCCCCTTTCCGGCAGCCCGCGCGCCTAGGCAGGAAGCTGCGCGAAAGGTGGAGAGCGCCTGGACCTAGCGTCTCCTCCCCCGCACCCTGCGGGGCCGCTCTCCCGAGAAACGAGCCTTCGGGAGGGGCCTCGGGGCCGAGTTAGGAAAACCGGCTCCTCTGCGCGCGCAAGGGCGTCTGGCAGTCCCAGACTTTGCCGCGAGGGGCCGGGGGAGGCCGAAGGAGGGCGGCCCGCAAAAGAGGGAGGGGGAGAACGCTAAGGAGCGAGGCGGTGGGGGCGGGCCGAGCCGGAACCTGAGCGACCCCGAGTGGGAGGGGAGGGGCCTTTTCGGGGTGCTGGGCTGCCCAGAGCGGTACTGCCGGCGGACGCGGGCCCGGGAAGGTCCCGCGGTACCCGGCCCGAGCGTCCCGGGGCGTCGAGCTCTGGGGATGGGTGGCGAGCCACAGCGCCCACGGCATGTAGACGTCCAGATGTGGGCTCTTGTGTCCGCGGTTGGTTCCGACACTCCGTCCCGGGCAGGGTGGGAGTCGTTGCAGGGCCCCCGCTGCACGAGAGTGGCGACCAGTGCGCGGGGCGCGGAGGCGCGCGGGGCCTGCGGAGGGCGAGTCCTTCCACCCGGAGCGCGCGGGCGCCGCGCGGCTGCCGCCTGCGCCCGGCTAATTTTAACTGTTGATTACATCTTCACCGAAGACTCACTCGTGTGTCCCTTCATAGGTCTCATTTGTAATTGAGACTAATGATTACAGTTGGGGTGGGAAGGAGCAGCTGCTCATTAATTAATTTCTAATTAAAAGTGCCTTCCGTCCTCGGGTGACTTAGGAGGAACACCGTTCATCGGGGCGATATTGACTCCTTGGATGCAATCCATTTGTTAAAGCCCGCTGGCCCTCCGCCCGGCTCGCGCTGCCCGAGCTGTCTCTGCCCCGCGGGCCGGTGACCTGCGCGTCCGCGGCCGAGCGGGCTCCACGCGTGGGGCTGACGTCAGAGCCCCCGCCACTTACAGCCGTGCACATCAGACTCGGTTCCCGCGCCTCGGTGTTGTTAGATTTTTCTCTGTCTTTTTTTTTTTTTTTCTTCAAAATAATGTATTTCTGTCGCCACTGCGAGGCCTTTGGGTCCCAGAGCCCCCTCGAGTTCCCGGGTTTCGAAGCTAAAAGAATCGCTGTGGCCACCACCACCACGCACGTTGCTCCGGGGTTAGAAAAGTTTGCGGAGCACGTGGGCGAATTAACCTGCTCTCCCGCTTCGTCCTCGCAGCGCCTAGGAGCCTGCAGCTCCGGAGCAGCGGCCGCTGCGCTCCGGCCCCCGCGCTCTGCACCCCGCCGGCCCCGCGCGCTCGCCCTGGGCCGCACCCGCCATGTCCTACCCGCAGTTTGGATACCCCTACTCCTCCGCTCCCCAGGTAAGGGGACCCGCTCGAGGACCTGGTGGGACAGGCAGGACGCTCGTCTCCCAGCTAGCAGGGCCCTTGGCACCTTGGGTGGGCACCAAGCGCCCTAGGGAGGGCAGAGGCCCTGTTGGAATCCTACGGGAGCTCGGGATCCCTGGTGTTCTACGCGTGCAGCTCGGTGGCTGAGCCCTCCGGGGATCCTGAGCGCGGGGGGCACTGGCGGCCTTGGAAGTCCCCGGCAGGACCTGAACACCTAGATAGGGCCCCACGTGGCCAGAGGAGGCCAGGCCTTGGGCTCTGGAGCGGGGGGCGCTCGGGTTCGGCTGGCCGGAGGTCCCTGGGGCCCGAGAAGGCCCAGGGCCCCGTTCCAGCGCCTGGGTGCCTGCCCTTCCTCGAGGCCTGGCCTCTCTCTCCCCTCCAGTTCCTGATGTCCACCAACTCCCTGAGCACGTGCTGCGAGTCCGGCGGCCGCTCGCTGGCCGACTCCGGGCCCGCCGCCTCCGCCCAGGCGCCGGTCTACTGCCCGGTCTACGAGAGCCGGCTGCTGGCCACCGCGCGCCACGAGCTCAACTCGGCGGCCGCGCTCGGCGTCTACGGGGGCCCCTACGCCGGCTCGCAGGGCTACGGCAACTACGTGACCTACGGCTCCGAGGCGTCCGCCTTCTACTCGCTGGTAAGGGGGCTGCCGAGCCTGCCGGCCCCGCCCACCCGCCACGCGCGAGCCCACTCCCACCGTCGGGGGGCCTCGCCCCATGCCTCGGAACACCCCCACCCAGGCTCCCGGTGCCGGGCACGCTGTGCTTAACGTGCTTGGGGTCGCCATTGGGTTCCTTCGGGCGCTGGCTCTCCGCGGGAGCGCGTTCTCCACCTCCTCCCGTCCCGCTCCCCTGCCTGCCCCCAGCAGCTCCAGCTGCTCCAGCCCTTCCTTTCCCGCCCCCTCCCGACCTGCCCTCCCACCACCCCCTCCTCCCCAGCCCCGGCGCCCCTCCCCACTCCCCCACGCCGCTCCCCTCCCCCTCGGGCCTTGCTCCCCTCCCTCCTTCGCTCTCCCTCCCCACTCCCCAGTCTTCCCGTGCGCTGCGCCTCCTCCCCCCAGGCCCCCTCCGGTTCCCCCCAGTTCCCCTCTCTAGTTCCCGCACGCACCGCTCACCTGCTGCCCCCCCTTCTCTCCATCACTTTCCTCTCCCTCTCCCTGTCCCCCTATTCCCTTCCAACTCGGTGAGTCCCCTCTCCGGGTTTGGGGGATAGAGGACCGAGACCCGCAGGAGATGGGCTGCAGGGAGAGCCCTGTGGGAGCGGGCGGGGGTGCGCAGAGCTCGCAGAGCTCGCAGAGCTGAGGGACCTAGGCAAGGGCTGTGGCTGGGTCTCCTCTGGAAGCTGCCACTCCAGAAGCCTGCGCTCCTACAGAACAGCTTCGACTCCAAGGATGGGACGGGATCTGCGCATGCGGGGCTCGCGCCAGCGGCGGCTGCTGCAGCCTACTACCCTTACGAGCCAGCCCTGGGCCAGTACCCCTATGACAGGTGAGGAACCCCTGCGCTGCCGCCACGCCCCTCCTGGGAGAAGGGGTGGCAGGAAGGGGGACACTGCTCTGCCAGGTTCCACCTGGCTAGGTGGTCCATTCAATACCCGCCTCCTACTAGCCCTTGCTGCCCTGGGTTAAAACGGCCCCAGCCTTCCCCCAGCCAAGCAGCTCAGGCTGTTAGGACTTCTGCAGTCCTACCTGCTGGGGTTTGGAGGAAGTCGAATCCGGGAGGCCCAGTACACCAGCAGCTTCCCGTTAAGGCATCTGACACCTCCTTGTACCCCAAGAACAGCAGCCCTGGTCCAGTGTCCTAGCCAGGCCCGCGCTCCCCTGCAGTAGGAACCAGAGGAAGAGAAGCCCCTCTTCCTCCTGGCCCGGTCTGGGACAGTATGTCGCCCCACCTACCAATCTGACCCGGGAGAGCCCACTAGTCCCTCCCCCTCCCCTCTGGGCGCCAGGACCCCTTCCACCCGCAGGTCTTACACACGAGGGCTGGGGTTCCTTGTCTGCAATTGTTCTGCTTTGGGGATCAAAGGGGTAGAAGCGAAGTCTCATACCAGAACTCCAAGAAGTGTCTCTGGAGAGTGACAGAGGCCTTGACCTCTCGGGCTTGGGAAGGAGCCGAGCTCCCTGTCATTCTAATAACATTATCTTCGCCCTGGGCCCACAAAAGGCAAGGTTGTGCCCAAGCCTGTTGTGGCCTCGGTCCTACCCAGGTCTTCCGACCATTAACGCAAGGCTGGGAGGCAAAGCCCGCCCCACCCCGGCGTCCCGGACGCCCCTCCCCGCGTGAGGGCCCGCGCTCCATTGTGGAGCCCCTATCTCCTCCAGGTACGGCACCATGGACAGCGGCACGCGGCGCAAGAACGCCACGCGCGAGACCACCAGCACGCTCAAGGCCTGGCTGCAGGAGCACCGCAAGAACCCGTACCCCACCAAGGGCGAGAAGATCATGCTGGCCATCATCACCAAGATGACCCTCACGCAGGTCTCCACCTGGTTCGCCAACGCGCGCCGGCGCCTCAAGAAGGAGAACAAGATGACCTGGCCGCCGCGGAACAAATGCGCCGAGGAGAAGCGGCCCTACGGGGAGGGGGACGAGGAGGAGGCGGCGGCGGCGCGGGAGGAGTCCCTGGAGAGCGCCAAGAGCGAAGGTGGGTTGGGAAGTTGGTGGGTTTCTAGGACCCCTAGAGGTCAGCGACCTCCGGAGAGGGAGGCCCTACCGAGTCACGGCCCGTGCACCTTGGAGCCGGTGATAGTGATCTGTGGCCATACTAAACCCAAAGTCATGTTTTAAAACATACCTCCCCACCCCGCGCTGGCGCGCGCCCGCGCACACACATTAATTGGAGGATGTAATCTGCCCAATCCTGTATCCCTAGTTGGAGGACTGGCAGGGCCTAGGTGGTTTTCCTAGCTCAGCATTGGGCCCCATCTGGAAGCTGAGTGGGGGAGAGGGTGGGCTGATTATCCACTAGCCGCCCCTTGACCTCTCCCGCAGAGCCTGCTGGCAAGGAGGACAAGGAACTAGAGCTGAGTGACCTGGATGACTTCGACGCGCTGGAGGCGGAGGCCCCGGAGTGTGAACTGAAGGCCCCCTTCCAGCCCCTGGACGGTGGCCTGGAGCGTGTCCCCGCTGCACCCTCTGCCCCGGAAGGCCCCGGCGGGGGAGGCAAGGACGCCTCAGGCGCCCTCCGGATGCCCGTGCCTGCCGACGGGGGAGTGGCACTGGAGGAGGACCTGGAGAGGGCCCCCAGCTGCCTCCGAAGCAGAGGTGGAGGCCTGGGAGCGGGGCCTGAGCAGCAGCCAGGCCCCGAGGGTGGTCCTCAGGCCTGCGAGGCCAAACTGGGCTTTGCACCTGCTGGGACCCCCGCTGGCCTGGAGGCCAAGCCTCGCATCTGGTCACTGGCCCACACTGCCACTGCTGCCGCAGCCACTGCCCTGAGCCAGACTGAGTTTCCTTCCTGCATGCTCAAGCGCCAAGTTCCTGTGGCCCCCGCAGCCATATCTTCAACTCCAAACACATCCTCACCGGCGGTCCCGGCTCCCTCCGGTGCCCCAGACAGGCACCAGGACTCCCCAGTGACCAGTCTTAGAAACTGGGTGGACGGGGTCTTCCACGACCCCATCCTCAGGCACAGCACTTTGAACCAGGCCTGGGCCAGCACCAAGGGTGCCCTCCTGGACCCAGGGCCTCTGGGACGCTCGCTGGGGGCGGGTACCAATGTGCTGACAGCACCCCTGGCGCGTGCCTTCCCATCTGCCACGCCCCATGATGCCCAGGCTGCAGGCGCTACCAGGGAGCTGCTGGCCATGCCCAAGACCGGAGGCAAGCCTTTCTGCACCTAATGCTGGCTGGACACAAGTTGCAGAGGAGGCAACCTGCCTGGACTCTGGCCGCAGGCTCCAGGCCAGACTTTCTTAAAACTGAGTTTCCAAAGGAAGGCAACGGCTGGCCAAGCCAATGCGTGAATGCACCTGAGAGGAGGCCCCGGCTCCATCTCTGGGCCACAGAGGAGCCCCTGTGCTCTCACCCAGGTCCCGGGACCCCACCTGGCCTTGACTCCACCAGAGTCACCCCCGGAACTGGCCCAGAGGGAGGAGCTCTCGCTGCAGACCGGAGCCCCCCTGGAGCGTCAAGTTTACGTCCAAAGTTTACACGGAGAAAGCGCTTGGGTTCTTAGGCTTGTTTTCGTGTTGCTGTCTCCTTTTGGGTTTGAGGCATGCCAGTGTTCGTTATGAAGACTCCTCAGCCTGCTTATTTTCCGACTTCATCCTCAGCACCTGGTGTTCACCAACAGCACTCCCACCGAGTTTACACTATTGCACATTCTCGACTCGATAAAAATATGTTTTTTAAAATGTATGTTCACACCAATAATTTCCTGCTTCAGAGAGAGGCTAATATAACAACCCAATAAAACCTAGTGATGGTGTCTGCATTGCAAAATGAACACGGTTCAGACCCTGGGCCTGGACAGCTGCTGGCGCCCCAGGGAAGGAGTGGAGTGGGACGGGTAGGGATGGACCCAGACTCCATCTCAATAAAGTCAGTGCCAACCCAAGACCCAATAAAGCCACCTTAGAAAGGACTGTCACCATCCAACTGGATGGTTCTGGTGAAATCCTGGTAGGAGTAGATGTGAGACCTCAAACTTTTAAACTCTTTCCCAGTGTCAGGCTACAGAACTGTGAGCAAATCCGAGTTTCTTTGGGTTAGAGTAACTTTTAGACTTTCTAAAATCCTAGAGGCCATAGAGCTATCTATGGTGACCCTCATACATCTTTCAGGCGGTCCTCCCACAGCACCTGCCCACCCCAGACCTCACCTCCCTTTCTTAGGGGACCCAGCCTGAGGAAGAAATTGGCTTCCAGTGCTTGGGAAGAGCGGGGGATGGCTCCTGAAAGGGAAAGCTGATCGCAGACCAGATGCCGGGCTTAAGAAAAGACCTCTGGTGTGGAAGGCCTGGGTGTACCCCTCCTGGGGCAACTGAGACCTGGAGGACCCCAGAAACCTTGTCCTCGACCCTGACTCAGGGGGGCAGGCATTAGGGACTCCTTCCCCAAGGAACTCTCCACACCTCCCAGGGCACCTGCAAGGGAGTGCTCTCCAGGATTTCTGCTGGCCTACCAGTCACTGCACCGGCCCCCATGGGCGCAGGAAAGTCCCCAAGGTCCGAGGCCGAGGGGGGTGGGGCAGCAAGCCAGGCCCAGAGTGGGGGGAGGTATGGAGGAGGGGCCCTAGCAGCCTGACAGCTGAGAGCCGGCTGGTGGAGCCGACCTCCTCCCGGGCAGGCGGGGCCATGAGGGGACTGTGCGGGGCTCAGTCTTTCTTCTTTGAACCCGGAACTGGATGGGATTGGACTGGGACCTCGCAGGGTCCTTTTTTCTTTTTTAATGCAGAAAGGCCCTGGGATGCCGCAGGCAGGCTCCCTGATGCGCCTGCGGGTCCGAATCCGGAGTTTAAGCACCAGAGGGAGAAAAAGCAGTCGCGGCTGGCGGGAACTGGGACTTCTGGGGCACGCAGGACCCCCTGAGTGGTGGGACCCGCCGTGGACCCTGATGGCGGGGCAGCGCCCCCGGACCCTGCGTGGTGGACCGCGGCGCCGCGGAGCCCGAGGCCTGCCCGGGCCGCCGCTCGGTAATTGGATTGTACCCGGCTCTGCGCTGTCACGCATTGACTTTCACTCTCTTGGATGATATTATCGAGATTCGGAAGCTCGCCGCTGATGTGCCTGTCAAAAGGCTGCGGCGGGAGCCCCCGGCCTGGCGAGCAAGCATCAGCCAAGATAATTTGAAGTGAAATTTTCATTTTGACAGTAAACCCCTCAATTTCTAAAGGCTGCGCGCTCCGAGAGCTTGCTGGCAGGGGAGGCTTTGCAGAAAGCCCACGTCTTAGACTGAAAAGGGCAAAAGAACTCGAATTAGTTGTAATAGATAAAAGGGCAAAAATAAAGAGTCAAGGGTACTTGACAGTAATAGCGAAAGTGGAGTCTCGGGGGAGAAGCGTTGCGGCCCTGGGCTGGGGCGCCAGGAATTTTAATGCGGCGGAGGGCGGCCGCCCATGCGCACCCCCTCACCGTCCCTAGACAAAGCCAGGCAGTTCCAGCAAAAACAAGGCTTCCCCGTAGCGGGTGGGGGCTAGAGAGGCAGAACCCGAGGCTTGGACCTTGGCCTGGGGCTGTGGTGGCCGACCGTGCTGGGCGCGGGAGCCCCAGGGCGCACACTGGGGGCCAGCCCAGGGCCCAGAGCTCCTGCTGTCAGCCAAGCCTGCTACCCTCGGGACCCGCCTCCACCAATGGCCCTGGGCACCCGAGTCCCCAGCTCTTGGTGGACTCCATTTAGCTGACTAAAATGGCTTATTTGAATAAACCAGGAGACTGTAGAGGAAGGACCAGCAAGGAGGGAGTTCGGCCACATTGAGCTGGAGCTGGTCACTTCAACTCAAAGTTGAACCTCTTTACCCGGACAGGGACAGTCGGCCAGGCACGCCGACCCCACCCATCTCCCCAGTTGGGGCGGGGGCTGGCAGGACGCACAGTGGGGCGGGGCCGCGCAGTGGGGCGGGACCTAAGGGGAGAGGTCGTCCAGGGCGGGCTCCGCCAGGCAGGGTCACCACCCGGCTTCCCTCCCACCCCGGTTGTCAGGAAGAGGTTGGGGGCACCGGTGGCGGCCCGGGGACTCACTCAGTCGTTCAGGCATGGCAAATGCAAACACACAGAGAGGAGAGGCTAAATTAACGGCGCGCTTTACATAGAACCCAAATAAGACTGTAATCAGCGGCGCGTTACTTTTCATTAAGCGGGTCTGACAGCAGCATATTCAGGCCCGACAAGGGAACGGGCTCAGGAAATATACGGCTCTCCCAGCCGGCCCAGTCTAAGATAATTCCTTAAGCTCCATTAACAACTCGTAGCCGCAGGAAATGGGCTCCGGAAAACGTCTCCAAATCTAAAAGCTTTATCGACCCCCTCAAACCGTGGCTGATGGTTCCATTTTTTTCTTTTTTCTTTTTTTTTCTCCTTTTCCTTTTTTTTTTTTTTTTAACTTAAGGGAGAGACATCCAGCAAGGTAATAGAGTTTGACACGACACCTTCTTAACTAGAGAGAGGCAGGGAAGCCAGCCCTTAAATGATATTTAAAAGGCAACCAATTAAGATTTAAAGTGGTCGTCTCCTGAGATTATGCGTGCGATTTATGCCACCTACCTCTCCCTGCGCAAGGCTGCCTTGAGCTGCCAGGGATGAGACAGCAGCGTGGTTTCTCTTTCTCTCTCTCTCTCTCTCTCCCTCCCTCCTTCCTCCTCCCCTCCCCCCCCCAAAAGAATCAGAAGAAAGAAGCAAAGCCCCAGAAGATAGCTTTCTTCTCAGGCAACAACGGAGAACCCTCCGTTTGGCCTCTGGGATGGGCAGCCTATCCCTTAAGGGGACAGACATCTAGCTTCCCCCGAGGTATCCTTGGTGGCCTCTGCACCCCAGAGCAGCCTTTCACTGGGCTCCAGCCTTGCTTGTGGGCCTCCAGTGCGGGGGACAGAGGTCAGGGGTCAGGGGTCAGGGGTCAGGTGGTGATTCATCCTGGAGGAGAGCCCTCCAGCTGGCCTCAGAGGCAGCCTTGCTTGGTGTGGCCCAGGCAAGGGATGTCCCCCACTCCCCTCTCCCTGGCCTAGGACCACCTTCTCTTTCTCTTCCAGCATCCAGCCCGGAAGTCTTGGGCTCCTGGGCAGCTCTGGTGAACACAGGTAGCCCTCCACCTGGCCTTCACCCCACCCAGGGCATGTGGGTGCTGTGGGCCCCCTGGGCATTCGTCCCCATGAGTGCCATGAAGCTGCTTTGTCAGGGTGAGAAGTTTAGACCCCAACCCAAAGCCCTGCTGGAAAGGATCCCCAGCAGTGAGGGAGGGAAACTGGGGAGAAGAAGAGGGGTGGGGGAGGGGGTGGACAGGAGGAGGGGAGGGGAGGAAGGAGCGTGAAAAGGAGGGGCAGGAAGTGAGCAGAGGGGAGGGAGAGTGGGGGAGAGGGCCCCCCAGGTGTCTGGCATCAGCCTTAGAGGTACTCAAGAAGAACTGCCTTTTCTCCTGAGTACTCGGGTGCCTGCTGGAGGCCAGCTCTCCCTCCCGCTCCCCACCTGGGGAGGGCAGTGGTCATCCCCCGAGGGTGCTCAGAGCAGACCTTCAGCTGGAGAGGGCCCCACCGCTGTTGGGTTGGTGGGGGAGGGGCCGGAGGGGCCGGAGAGGCCTTGTTGGGTCAAGGGCATGGTTGCCAGTCCCTGTGTGGACCTGGTCCCCGAGTGAGGTGATGAGGCGGTGGTGTGTACAAGAAAAAGATGGTGGGAGGCGACCCCAGCCCACACCCGGGCAACTGGGTCCTTCTTCGCCCACACCTGTGGAGGCTAGCCCAGACTACTGCCTACCCCAAGAAGTCCCCCCTAACCCTAACCAGCCCCACCTGGCAACGGCCCTGCCCAGGATTCCCAGGCGCAGCCTCTGAGCTTCTGGAGACCTTGGTCCTGCCTCTGCACGTCAGGATGCTAGACCCTGGCCTCCTGCAGGACTCCTGGGTTCCTCCCCTCTCTCGATTCCGCCCTTCCCCACCAGGAGTCCAGAGCTCTCTCCGGCAGGGACTGGCCTATCCCAGCACACACGTGGTCCCCATTCACTTGCAGGCTGCAAATGGGACCTTAATTAATGAATTTGATAATAGAGAGCTGCTTTTCATGGAACATTAGCCCAAGTTCAAGATAATCAGCCTGAACACAGGCCCCAGCCTGGGGCAGAGCATAATTTATGCAGACAAGTGGGTGCCCTGCCACCCTGGGAGGTGGCCAGCGGGCGCTTGGAGACCGGGCCTGTGGTGGCGCTGTCAGCATGGGCGCCCAAGGTGTTGCATCCTAGGGCTCTGGTGTCGGGTTCTGTTCGGCCGCCTCTCATCCGTGGGTCTCTACCAGACGGCTCCTGTTCACCCAGGACCACAGCTGAAGCCTGGCCTTTTCCCTCTCTGCAAATGGGGCCCTGAAGGAGATGGTCTCCGAATCAGGACAGGAGAAGCTCAGCGTTTAGGGACCACAGCTGGCCTGCTGTTTGGCACCTGCACAGTGAATATCTGCGTGCTTAGTTAGACCCGGGGTGGGGGTGGGGGGCATCCCAGGCCCTTGGAGTGGGGTAGCTAGCTCCTGGGGACTGCTCCTGGGGCCAAGAGCTTTGGGGATGGCAGAATGCACTGGGTCAGACATGGGCCCGGGCTTTGTGTGCTCTGGCTTTGCAGTGGTCAGGGGCAGGATGGGAACTGAGGACGCCCGCTACGGCCCCACAACAGCAGGTTGGGCCCACAGGACTCCGGGGAGAGGAACCTCAGCCCTGGCAGAAGGCAGACACAGGTGCTGGGCCCGCACCCCGCTGGGGCCCTTCCTTCCTGACCCTGGGTGCCCACTGTCCACCTGTAGCGCTGGCTGGTCAGGGGTGGCAGGTGACCATCAGAGGGGAGAAGGCAGTCCACGCAGCCATGATCAAGGCCACTTCAGAGGCCCTCAGCCTTTCCAGGGCCTCCATGGAAGACCCCAGGACAGCTCTAACATGCTTCTTACACCTAGGTGCAGGGCTGGGGGTGGTTGGGACTCAAAGGTTATAGGGGGGCCAATGTGAGGGTCTCAGGAAGCCCCTGGAAAGCTTGCACAGACCTGTAAATGACTCCTGTGGGCTCTTAACAGTGACGTGCCCTGCAGTTAGAGAGAAGCAACATGTCGACCTAACTACTCACACTGCAACTTGACCTCCTGCGTGTGAGCGTGTGTGCGTCACTAGCGATCGAACCCAGGGGTGTCCTACCTATGAGCTACACCCCCAGCACTTTTTACTTTTTATTTTGAAACAGGGTCTTGCTAAGGAATTACATGCTCGCCTCCAACCTACGCTCCCGCTATCTCAGCCTCCCAAGTTCTAGCATTACAGGTGTGTGTCGCCGTGCCCACATCCACCTTTGCTTCTTTGAATAATATGCTAGATCCGAATGTCCCTTCTGCAAAGGACTGGCTGCCAGGCCCCTGGGAGGGGACCGATTGGAGAGGTGCAGGGTTGTGGCTCACCAGGGATTCCTGCTCACTGGAGTTAGCCACCCATGCTGGAAGGCTCCCGGAGACTACCTGCCACCCTAGCTAGATGTGGAGCCCCACCCCCCACCCCAGGCACACCCCTCACACCCCTCTCCCAGCTCTGCAAAGCACGCTGTGCTTTTTCTAATGCTTCTGGAGATCAGAGATTTTTCTTCTTCTTCTTTTGTACTGAAGATGGAACTCAGAGTCTCATGCATGCCAGGCAAGTTTTCTACCTCAGACCTACACCCCCACTCCTGTTCTTTTTTTTATTTTGAAACAGAGTTTTAACTGAGGCTGGCCTCAAACCTGCAGTCCTTCTGTCTCAGCCTCCTAAGTACTAGGATTGTAGGTTTGTGCTACTATTCCCAGTCCTTTTTATTTATTTATTTTTATTTTGAAACGGGCTTAACTGAGGCTGGCCTCAAATCTACAATCCTCCTGTCTCAGCCTCCCAAGTACTGGAATTACAGGTTTGTATCACTACTCCCAGCATCAAAACTATAATGAGCAAATTGAAATGATTTTAAAATAACCTGCAAGGCCATTCCTCCTTGTCCGTGTGCCCCCTGCTTCTGTTTAAATGGCGTGTAGCTTTTATTTTAAGCTATTTATTAATTTGTATCTCACACCTTCTACCATAAAACATAATCCTGCATTCCTCTAATTTTATTGTCCACCAAGATTCACCCAGTAACAAGCTGGGGTCTTGGTGGCCGGTGACTCGTGGTGCTACGAGGTGGTTGTCAAATGACAGATAGCCTCACGGTGAAAAAGCACAGGCACACGCACTCTCGAGAGATTTCTGGGAGTGAGGCTGATAAACCCAAATCTATTTTAAACCCAGGACGAGCCTTTGAAATGAACTCAGCGGCAAGCAATGGTTCCTTTGGAAACAAGAGCCTTTGCCTCTTTTTCACTGTTTGCTTCCTCTATACACTTTCACATTCCCCAAAGGAAGTGTGTCTGTATAAAAGGTACTAGAGGGAGAGATAGTACGAGAAACGAGGGAAGAAAATATCAAACATGATGGATAATAATTTATTTTGTGAAACAAGAAGAACAAAATAGATGATCTCTGAGCTGGGCATGGAGCTCAGTCATAGAGTGCTTGCCTAACACCTGGGTTCTAGCACCAATATGACTGTGTCCTTATAAACGGGGACGGAGGATTTGTACACACACACACACACACACACACACACACACACACACACACACAACTGGTGGTGGTACATGCCTATGTAATCCCAGTTACTCTGGAGGCTGAGGCAGAAGGATCACAAGTCCCAAGCAAGTCTGGGCAATTTGGGGAAACCTTTTTTCAAAAGAAAAACAAAAGGGCTGAAGGTGTAGCTCAGAGGTAGAATGCCCCTGGGTTCAATCAATATTAAAATGATAATAGTAACTTTGATGCTCTGTGTTGAAGCTCTGCTTATACTTGACACGTTTGTGTGATTCACAACTCCTTGTCTCAGACCAGACATGCAGGGGACTGGCTTCTGAACCAGGGGTGACAGAGCCCACGCGGATTATCCGAGCTGGGGAGGGGCTGCCCCGCCAGCTCTGATGCACCCCTGCCCCTCATGGCTTCCGGAGGCCCCCCTCACAAAGTGTGCTACTAAAGGGACCCGATGCCCTCTCCCCAAAGCCAGGCCAGCCCTCGGTGGCATCAAAGCCTTGGGTCTAAGGCTGGAGCAGCCCGGAAAGGAACCTGAAGGGAGGCCGCAGAGCTCTGGGACCACACCGCCTCCTCAAAACCATGCTTCAGCCTCAGGGCACCTAGAGCTTCAGCTACTTCTAGTTGGCTGGGTGAATATTTCCAGGAAAATCAGAGCAGAGGTGCTGTGGCCCCGGTGGTCACTCCAGGCTCCTCCCCCAGCCGGGCGGGCGCTGGGTACCTGTCTCTGCCAAGGGCCGGTTTCCTCTGCCAATGAGGACAGCTCGTGAGAGGCGGGAGGGCAGAGGGCAGCTTCAAACCCAGATCTGGGCCAGTAAAGGCCAGCCCAGAGGCTCCTGTTCCTCAGGGAGGCTCCTCTGACCAACGCCTCCCCAGCTTTCCTGGCTCCCCTCACACTGTGTAAGTGTGGACCTGCCAAAAAGCTGCGGTCCCAGTGCCACAGTGGCAGGGACTCAGAGTGTGTGCAATTCCAGAGCCAGGCACGGCCCCCAGGAGAGTGGAGACTCCCACAGAGGTCCCCCAGGGCTTCCTGGGCCGCTGGCACCCGAGGCTGGGCCAGGGGTAGACAACGAGGCACTCGGTGCAGTTACAAACAGTGACTGGGCTGTCTGTGGCCACACACACACACACACACACACACACACACACTTGCAGGTGCTGGGCGGGGCGTGAGTGGCCCCTGGCCCGCAGGCTCTAGAGAGCCCTGTGCTGGCCTGCTGGAGCCCTTATCTCCAGGAGCCACAGGACTAGAACTACAGGCCCATCCTGCCGCCGGCCAAATCCCAGCACACTTGATGTGCAGCCCCCAGGGTCTCCCCGATAAAGTCGTGCATCTGGAGGTAGTGGGGGGACGCTCTTTTCTGACTTCTCTCCCAGCTTGGGGCACTGGCCTCACCACCTGCCCCTGGAAACCATGACCAGCCTAGATTCAGGGGTCAGAGGCAGACTGGGGCCAGGAGGCAGGGCTGAAGTAGAAGGAATTCGAGGCACTGCCTGTTGCTATGACAGTACTGTGGCATGTGTGTGGCAACCGACCGGAGGCACGTCCAGCCTCCTCCAGGCCCGGGGAGGATGAGGGCGCCCCGGGATATGTGCGGGTCTCGGACCGACCGGGCTGGTTTGAGCAGCTGCAAAGGCGGACTCCACAGCATGACGCGGGGTGGGTGTTGCCTGGTGTGCCCAAGGTCCCTTCTCCAGCACTGGAAAAAGAAACAAGAAAGCAAAAGAAAAGGGAAAGAGAAAACAGACAGACAGCAGCACACTTACTCATGGGACGGGATACTCGGTTTCGAGACAATCGAGGCAACGGCCAGTGCCTTTGTCACGAGGGATCTGCTTCTGTCCAAGCTGCAGAGCATCCCTTCCTGCCGCTTGCCAAGAACTAGGGACAGAGAACTCCGGTCAAAGCTCCGCCGTGGCTGGTGACCCGGGAGTGCTACCCTCCCCGTGGGGATCAGGCTGTGGACTGGCTAGGTCCAGGGCAGGACCCGGGCACTGAAGCTCAGGCAGGGGAGGTGACAGCATAGGTAGCAGGACACCCCAGCCATGTTGGACACACAGAGATCTTTGATGGCAGCTGGTGACGCAGGTCCTATTTGATTTGTGTAATAAGGGAGAGTCACCGTGCCACACTTCCAAGCCCGATACATCCAGGTCTGACTTGACTCCTGGTCTCTTAGCGCACAGCCTGAGCACTAAGCCCGGGCCTTGCCCCGGCTGCCGGGGCGACTGGCCTAGCACACTTAACCGATCCAGGAGGTTGGTGATCACTCGGGTCTGCTCCTGCCTCAGCGTGGGAGTTCCAGAGGAGGGGCTCCCCAGGGGCCAGCACGTGCCAGGCATTGGGCGTTCCTCCTGGAGATGGGCGTGCAGATGGTCTGAGTCCGCTTTCTTCATCCCGGGGGGCCTCGTGGGAGAGTGTGGGCCGCGTGGTACTTCTGGGCCAGGAGGGGGAGTGAGTGGCACTCCTAAGCAACCCGGCAGCCCCAACATTGCCCCTGAGGCGCCCACACGGAGGGATCCACATCCGGTCCGCCTGTGTGTCAGCAGAGACGCTGGAATGTGAGCCAACAGCTTGGACTGGTCGGGACCAGGACTGAAAGGGCAGCTAGACCCAGGCCCGGCCCACGGGAAGCGAGGGTCCACTGTGGAGAGGAACGCCGGCCGAGACCAAGTGAGCAGGAATAAGAGTGTCCGTGGCAGCTCAGGACCTCGAGGCCCTCGGGGAGCAATCCTGAGGGTCACCACATGCCGTGGAGCCGGACAGAAGTGCCTGCAGTCTACAGAGGACCAACTCGTCCTGGCCAGGAGCCCGCAGGACCCAGCCACAGCCAAGGCATGAGGACCCGAATCCCCATGCAGACTCACTGCCTGCCTGCGACAGGATGCAAAGACCACCAGGGCACTCCCTCTCCTCCCCACCTGGGACGGAAGCTTCCAGAAGTTCCCCTGTGGCTCACCACTGCACCCCTTGCCTGGGTTGGAGCACAGCCTGGAGCAGGCCCTCAGCTGATAGGCCCTCATGCTTTGTTTTGTGGGTCACACACACCCAGCGTAGACACTCACTGTTGCTGACTGAGGTTCCCCACCAGGTTAAGGGTCAGAGGTCACTCTTGTTTGTCGGTGCCTCTTGACTGGGGTCACTTGGCCACCACTGCCTATGGCCATGAGTGTCTCACTAGTGACGGGCCACCTTTGTCGCTAGTGCTAAAGCCAGGCAAGCTGGAGCCAACGGCCTGGCCAGCTGAGAACGGAGATCAGGGTCGTCTCCACTGAGAAACAGCAGCGGCTAGGAAACAGTGTTGACTTTGTGACAGGCTTAGCCCTGGGTTCCATGGAAAGCGCGCCCCCAGGTCAGTGCAAAGTTTTGCTCTTCTGTTCTGCAAGAGAAGCACGCCCACACAGAAGGCTTTGCTGCGGGCTGCCTTGGCTTTTCTTACTGGAAAATCAGTCTGGCTGGCGCTGTAGCGGTTTGCACCTTGTCCTATGTCCTGGGCCTAGGGCGGGGCTCACCATCACGCCTTGGCGCTGTAATGTGTATCGCTGGTGCCACCCACAGGTGGGCGGTGTGGCTAAGATGGGGTGCTGGACCCAGCCACACACCCCGCTTGGAGTCTCACCACGTCAGCACTCTTGAAAAACTGCAAGACTACCCCAACAGCCCGCAGACCCACCAGGCTGCCAGACCGAGCGTCCAGCAGAGCAGACCGCAGGAGGGCCCCCAGGGGCTGGCTCAGGGCCGGCTGCTCTGCTCTGCCCCTGGGGCTGGCAGACGGCAGATGTACAGGAGCCCCACATGTCTCGGCAAAGATGGACACTGTGTGGAGCCTCTGGTGAGCCCATGGAGGAGGACAGCGGTGTAGACCGCCCAAATCTGGGAGCAAGCCAGTGCTGCATTCCACAGAATGCTGCGTGTGTTGGGAAAACACCTCTTGGCTCCCACCGGGTCACCATGCCACAGAGTGAGCCCACGGTGTCAGGAGCAAGCGGCAGCAGCAGCTTCCATTGGGGAGGGAAGAGACGGCCTGCTCGGGCAGGCCGGGAGGTCAGGGCGGACTGGGAAGGGACCAGAGGGAAGCCCTGCTGGGGAGCGGTGGGGCCACGTGGGTCCCCCTGGCCAAAGCTGGCCCAGGCCGCTCTGGAACTGGACACAGATGCTGTTGAGTGTGGTCAGGGGTGGCTGGTGCCAGAGAGTTTGATGGGCAACAGGAGGGGTCCAAGCCCCACCCGACCTCCCTGAGCCTCAGTTTCCCCAAGTCAAAACAACACGGCCATGTCTACATGGCAGCGCGGCTAAGAGAGGGCTGAGCTAGCCAGCATTTGGGAAGGA
This sequence comes from Graphiurus murinus, assembly GCA_004027655.1. Classification (NCBI taxonomy): domain Eukaryota; kingdom Metazoa; phylum Chordata; class Mammalia; order Rodentia; family Gliridae; genus Graphiurus; species Graphiurus murinus. Next base: position 114,374 of record PVLC010001092.1, on the reverse strand, counting down.
AGCCCCAACACCACCGGGCTCTTGGTGCCCACTGTCCCCTGCCCTCCCCAGGCATACACACCGAGCGGCCCCGGTGTTCTGTGACCCGGCTTCCCCTCACACAGTAGGTTACTTGATGACTCTGGCCAGGAGGATGCTGGGAAGCAGGTTGGCTTCTTTGCCTTTGGGCCCAGTCGTCAGCGGGTGCATTTCTGTACGCTGTGAGCCAGAAGGCGCATCCCAGCCGGAGCTCTGGGCCGTCTGCGTCCTTCCTGTCCAGCGGACAGCAGGGTGGCACCATGGCCTCCCCAACCTTCACCATAGAGCACGAAGTGTCGGAGGGTCCTGCGCCCTGCTGCAAACTTGGGCTTGAAGGGCTCATGCTCCCTGTCGGAATGTGCGGGGCTGGCCAGGGCAAGGCGCTGGTGAGACGCCTCCTTGACTTCCATGGGCGCTGAAGATGGACAAACTTTCATTAAAAGCCAAGATGCCATGGCGAGCTGTACCAAGACATTGGGTCAACGATGGGGCTCCCCCTGAGGGTGGTCCCAGGAGGTGAGCAAACCTCCTGGCCACCAGCGTACGAAAGTCTAGCAACACAGTTACTTGGTGCTTGATAACGGCCGTAAATGGCGTCATTGGCTCGTGTGTTTACTGTACCATTCGTTATTTTACACTGCAGTCCTACTGATTTTATAATCAGTAAACCTATGGTTTACTGTAAACAGTTGGCCACGTTTTGCAGACACCTGGCACCCCTGAGCTGCCACATCTCCTGGTGGCGTCAGGAGGCTCCTGGAGTGAGCGACCTGCGCCATCGGTGTTTAGCACTCTAGTGTGCCTGCAGGACGGGTCCTCTCGAGCTCCGGCAGGACAGTTGTCCTCTGGGATCAATCGAGGAAGCTCCGACTAGCAATTTGTCTCTTCCTCTCTCCGAGCAAGCAGAGGCCTATCCAGTGAGCCCATTTCTTAGATGAGTCCCCTGTCTCCTCCCCATCCCGTTTTCCCGTGTCTCCGTTTTCCCGGCCTGCCCACTTCACCCCACGCCACGCGAGGCAGCTGCCGTCTCAGCAGCCGCTCCAGACCCAGCCCGACCCGCTGGCTCTCGGCATCAGACCTGCCCTCCTAAGACTCTGGGGCTCGCTTCCCGATGTTTCTCAGGCCAGAGGAAGTTTGTGGGCCGAGCAACATTTCTCACTCAAACTTTATTATGTAATTATGGTGTAAAACATATTATTTTCCCCTTTATTTTTCCTCTCTCGGTTAACGGTAAATTTTATTGCATAAATAAATTACACGTGCCGTAATTCACGCCTCGCAGGCTACACACCAATTAAACCTGAAGCCGACACAGTCCAAGCCCAATTACATGTAATCTGCAAAACGAAATACCCATTTATTTGCTTTGCAATAATAGGCAGGGCCATTTAGCCGCACAGTGGTTGTAAGCACCGGGCCAGAGATTTGTGGCTCCAGGAGGACGCGCCGGGCAGTGTGTGGGCTCACACCTCCTGGGCACGCTCAGGACTGCACAGCTTCTGGAACTTGAGGCCCACAGACCAGGCAGCTTCTCTTTCCATCTTCAGAGACTCCTGCCGTCACGGACCCCCAAGTAAATGGCCATTTGAGCCTCTGGCCTTGGCCGCGTGGCCAAACACCTGGCCACCGTCACAGAACACGGCCTGGTCACTGGCTCCTGCAGAGGACACGTCCTCAACGCAGGCTCAGGCCCCAGGGGCCCTGGGGAGAGGCAGGTGGTCACGCTCTGCCAAAAGACGCCTCTCACGGCGGGGTGCAGGTGCGAATCCTTCGGAGGACTCCACGTCGGCACCCCCAGTGCAGTCCCCGACTCCGTCACCCCGGAAAGGCCCCTGGGTTCCCCCAGCCAGAGCCCTCCTCAAGCACACACCACCCAAGCACACTGCCGGGGTCGGTGCCTGTGAGGCAGAGGAAAGCGGGTGTGGAAGATCACCGAAAATGGAAAAGTCATGCTCCGGGATGGTGCTCCCACAAGTGACAAGAGACCCAGGCCCCTCCTGCAGGCAGAGAATGAGCAGAGGCCACGGACACCCATCAAGTAACGAGGGGACTGGGGACATCCTGCCAGGGCGTGCGGAGTCCTGAAAAGCAGGTTTATACGCAACACAGGGATGTTGAAACCAATGTGCAAAAACTGGTCTGTCCACAGGGCAAAATCGATTGCATTCCAGCCAACAAAACTAAAGCTGCGTCTATGGACAAGAATTATCCGCACTGCTCTCCATTTCCCTCAAGTTAACTCGGCGCTCTGTAGAGTCGTAAAATAGCTGAGGCAGAGGCAGAGGCGCACCCCCGCAGGGGCCGATCTCCCCAGAGATTCCAGCATTCCATCCGGAGGAGAGCCAGCAAACTCTCCACCCCAGGCCCTCCAGCACGTCTTGCCGTTGGGAAACACATGCTGAGAATTCCTGGGAGTTCACAGGAGACTGCCAGCGGAGAGCTCTGGGTCTCACTGAGAGAAACTGCAGAGGCTTGGGTGGCCTCTCGTCCGCGGCCATCCGCCCCTGGACAGGGACGGGAGACTACCCCTGCCGTAGAGGCACGCTCCCCGAGTCGTGTCTGAGGGCCCTCCTCTGTGCAGCTCTTGCAGCCAGGGGCTCCTGGTCATCCTGCCTCCGTGTAGCCAGAAGCGCACCCAGCAGGGTTGTGGTAGGCAGAGAGCCCTGGCCGGCAGGGTCTGCACAGAACCTGCCTCTGCAGCCCATCCTACAGAACCGCTCGGTTCAGCTCTGCCTCCGTGCTGCTAGGACTAGTGGACAGCCTCCTTAAGCCCTTGGAGAAGCTGCCTGTCCACCCAGGCGCTGCAGGAGACCAGCCCCCGCCTCCCCCTCCTGCCACAGGGGTTTACTGATAAAAGTATGGGGTCCCCAGCACTCACACTGGCTAAGCTCTGGAACCCAGTCACAGCTAGTAATTCAACCTAGACCCTTTGACTAAAATTTAATGCACACCTGTAGCTCCTTTTAGTTAATCCATTTAAATTTACTGCAAATTACTGGCATCAAGCACCTATAAAAAAAGACATGATGTTAGTTCTAGTGAATAAATGGATTCCCTGTTTCCAGAAGTAAATTAACTGATCAAGGGGAAAGACACCCTCTGTCCGAGCGCCTGACATTGATGGACCCCTTAACCCAGGAGTGGCGCCCCACAGAGCCGCACCGACGTGCCCAACTGCCTGGCATGTGCTTCCAAACAGCACCCTGCACAGGTAGCAGCTCCCACGGGCCGAGGGCCGAGCTGCACTCGGTCCGTGGACAAGCTCACCGAATCCGGCACCAACGCCGAGGGAGCACTTCATTTTGGTTCCTGTATGTTATGAAGACATACACTTGCTAAACAAACATCTAAGACGCTGAGAAGGAGCCCGAGGTGGCCCAGACCTCCTCCCTGCGGCCCTGCGGACAGTGGACGTCTGAGCTGCCGCCAGGACCCATCATGCGGCCCGGGCAGGCCGCAATGCACACGCCCCCCTCGGGTGCCCTCCACCCACATGCTGGGCTTGGTGGTGCGTGTCACACACAGCTCGGAGGGTCCCTGGCCAGCCGGAGGCACCTGAGCCAGGTGCAGAGAAGGGAGAGGCCAGCGGGCCCCAACAGGCCCACAGACTCGCGTTCCTGGGCCCACGCTGGAGCTGCCGGGCTGCAGGTTTGGGGCGTTTCCAAGTGCAGGGGGTTCTGAGGCTGTGGCACTGGGCCCCGGCATGGGCTGGGTCTCTCAGCCCTCAGAGAAAGCCACCGGAGGGGATGAGGCTGCGCCTGGCCCCGCCAGCCAGGCCTCCGGAATGTGCCAGATGGCCTCTGTGCTGCCCTCCCCCACCCGGCACATGCCTGCAAGGTCAGGAGCCCGCTCCGGCCGGCTGACGGGTGTCATCTGGCAGCCGCTGCTCCCGTCCTGCGGCTGGGGCGGCAAGAGCTTCCAAATTCCACAGTGGCAGCGACTCGGACGTGACAGGGGAGGCGAGGAAAGGTGACGGCGCTGACACGTCCTGGCCTCCCAGCTGTCCCTGCGGGTGAGGTGGAGGCCGGGGAGGCCGAGGGAGAGAGAGGTCCAAGGGACAAAGGGCGGGTGCCTCCCTGGCAGGGCAGGCGGGGCTCCAGGAACGTCAGGCTGCACCCCCCAAGCAGCCCCAGAAAGATCCACCAGCCCCCAGGTGATGGAGACCCTGGCCCCAAGGTGCGGGTCATGTGTGCACACAAGCATTCAGATGTATGTCTACACATGTGTGCATGCATGTGCATGGTGTGGCATGGTGGACACGGGTGTATGCATGTATTGTGTGTGTGTTTCTCACACACACACACACACACACACACACACACACACACACACACACAGGAGTGAGACGGGAGGCAGCTGGATAGGGTGCCCTGGGCCGGTCCCTCCCCAGTTCATTTCCTTGTAGACACAGTATGAAATGTGCCAGATGTCACCTGCGGCAGCCCAAGGGCCATCGTAGAATGGGACTGTGTAAGAGCAACAGCAAAGGACAAGTGCTACCCGCATGACAAGCCTCAGGGCCATGGCTGCAGGGACCCCTCGGCACCCCGGCCAGCAGCACCGCTGTTGGAGAAGGGGTCCGTCCCGTGCTGCCACGAGTCTGGGCCTGCACCCAGCGCTCGGTGCCCGCACCACGCAGCCAGCCCGCTTCTTTGTTGGGCAGCAGACTCTACTTTAACCCACTGGGGCAAAGCTGCCAGCCAGAAAAGAAGGAGCAAAGGAAGACAGGGGGAGAGAGAGGAAGGAATGAGGGAGCAGGGGCGGGGCGGAGGTCTGGCCGCTGGCTGAGCTTCAGGCTGCTGTGCACAGGTGCGCTCCCAGCCGCACATTCCTGCCCGGGAAGTGTGCAGTGCATCCCGGAGCCAGCAGAGGAGGGCAGGGCAGGGCTGGGGAGCGGCTGCAGGGAGGAGGGCCCACGCCTGGGAGCTGCAAGGAGCGGGGGTGGGGGGTGGGACGTGAGCAGTATCTACTCAGCAGACTGTGGCACCTGGGGCTCTGCTCATCCCTGGGGCCAGAGGAATGGTGGGGAGTATTTCAGCAATGGACAGACCAGCCCAGGAGTGCAATCTCCTCCCTAGAAGCAGAGAGAACTAGTGGCTTATTCAGGAGAAAACACACCGAAAGCCAAATAACAAACAGAGCCCATGGGGCTTGCCGGCCTTGTCAGTCTGCGGGGGGAGGCAGGCTCTTGCAGGCTGCAGGTCAGGGCTCCAGAGCAGAGGTGCTTCCCTATAAGGAGGCCAGACACAGAATGCTCTTGGGCGCCTGCTGTTTCCAAGTGTCAGGGCCTCTCTGGCCATTTAGTTGGAGACCAGGAGTGTTGGGGTCTTAGCCTGGCGGGCCCGGAGAGACCTCAAGACGGCGCCTGGCAGAGTGCCAGGAGCAGCTGCACGTGGTAACATCCTAGGGCTGTGCCACGTCAGAGCGCATGCGCCAGCACGTCAGAGCGTGGACAGTGCGTGCCCAATAGGAGGGAGTGTTACTGAAGTGGCCTGAGTGAATACTCCCTGACAGACTCACTGGTTTTCCCCTTTACAATTCCTCCCGTACCTGACGAAGAGAGAAGAAGTCTCTCCCATGAGGAGAAGGAGTAAGAGAATAGGGAGGGAGTAAGAGAAGAGAGAAGAGAGAGAGAGAGAGAAGAATAAAGAAGCTTGCACCATTCCTGTGTGTTTGTCGTCTCTTCGGGCCCTTGCGGGCAAGGGTCCGGCGCGGGGGACGATAAGTGGTGCCGAAACCCGGGACCCCGAAACCCAGGAACCCCGATAAGTGGTGCCGAAACCCGGGACCCCGAAACCCAGGGACCACGATAAGTGGTGCCGAAACCCGGGACCCCGAAACCCAGGGACCCCGATACAGGAGCACAGGACCAAACGCCTAGGCAGCTGATGAAACACAGGGTGCGTGCAAACTCAGATCAGCTGTGTGCACAAGTGCATTCAGACTAGCACACTGCACACCCAGGCCCACATGCACACGTGTGCAAACACTCAGGCGAGCACACAAGCATACTCACATGCACACACACAGATGGGCACACGCCCATGTGAGTGCATGTGCACACTCATAGACAAACACACATGTACACTCATGTGAACGCACACACACGTGTGCATATAGGTACATACTCAGGAAAGCACACATGCACATTCATGTACACACATGTGCATGCACACACAGCTGAGCACACTCACATGCACACATATGCAGGTACACACACAGGCAGGCACACACCTGCACATATCCATGAACTCACTAGCATGTGTACACTCCTGTGTGTGCGCACACAGCATCCTATATGCAGCGTGCACATGTGCTCACATGTGCCCACAAGCACACACACAACATTCATACATGCACACTCACCCCGAGCTCAGCTCACAGCGGAAGCACGGGTGACCCCAGGCTCCGTGGACAACAGGTGCCGGCCCCTGCCGGTCAGTGGTGCGTCACACTCTCCCTCCAACCCGCGTGTAAAACATGCCACGTGTAAAACATTCCTGACCGAGTAAGAGCACCATCTGCTTTGGAAAGACAGGCCCTTCCTGCCCTTCCTGCCCTCGAGCACCATCTTCTGGATCTGACTCCGAACTGCCTGCCCGGCCACAGGCCGCTGTCCTGGCCACACCCTGTTAGAGGTGTGGACACGGCACGTCGGCTTCTGCAGGCAGGGCTCCCTCAGTGGACAGTGCTGAGTGTGAGTGTGCGTGTGTGCGAGAGCGTGTGGGGGTGGGTCTGTGCATGCAGGATACGTGTGTACACATGTGTGTATGTGTGTGCATGTATGTGTGTTAGTGTGTGCATGTGTGTACAGCTCCTGCCACAGACACCAACCCCTGAGAACCGCATTGAAGGGCCCCAGCTTTGGGGGGCTCTGGAAGAGGGCACAGCCACTACTTATCTTGGGGACACCTGCTGACCAGGGAGGGGACCTGTCCTGGACAGTGGCAGCTCTTCTGGGAAGAGCGGCAACTCCAGCCAGGACTCCTGTGTCCCTCTGAGGACCTGAAGTTACCTGTCATCCCCTTAGAAAACCTGTGCATCTCCCTGAGGGCTGGAGGTTTTAGCCTCGGGCTTCCAAGAAGGGCAGTGAGCACGGTGCGGGCTATACTGCCCAGCCAGGTCACGCAGAGGACCAATGCCCACCTGGAAGTTAAATGTGCCAGATTTTAAAACAGGCAGAGGTTTATGGCAGAAAAGAGGATACAAGAGGTTTGACTGAGGCCTTATTTAGTTTCAGCAAAAGGATGTTACAGATTATCTTCTCTTACAGCTAAATCCTACACCAAATCTTGGTGCTTTCTCTCCCAAGTTTCCTTCACACGGCTAACATTACAAATGACATCTGATTGGTAAAGAATGCAGTTACGCTGGGTCTGGCGTTCCGATGTGATTGCCACACATTATCAAGGGAGCCGCCGTGCTGGAATGAAGGCAGCAGGTTGAGCGGTGTCCTCTGCATGGCGGTAAGAATGCAAGTCATCGCTGCTGCCAATCACCCCCTGTCCACGGTTGGGCCATGGTGGGACCCTTCCCCAGGGCCTTCTCCCCATGACCCTCCATAATCAGCTCCTACCTGGCACCTCCCACAGACCCCTCTGAAGTCCTCCCAAACTATTCCGTGGCCCCGTGGTCCCAGGGTGTAAGGGAGGGGAGCGGCCGTTCCAACCCACCCCGACCCACGCAGGCGTTCTTCCATCTCATGGAAGCTCTCTCCAGCCTGACCAAGGAAGACTCCCGCCCAGGGGACAGGCCAGCACAGAAACTCAGTGCCTTCGGTGGCTACATAATGTGCCCTTCCTCCACCCAAGGAGGCGGCCTGTGCCCCGCCGTGCAGATGCACTTGGCCTCAGAACCGCCAGGGCCGGGAGGGTCAGTTTCAGTGGGAGCGGCTCAGGTGGGGAGTCAGGAGGAGGGGTGGGCAGTGAGACAGGCCAGCCGTTGTGGTCACAGGTGAGCCTCAGGGTCAGGGCTGGAGGAAGAGCACTCTGCATGGGGCGGGGTGGCCCTGCGGACCCAGCCCTGCCAAGCCCTGGCAGTGGCGGCCACCTGCCGGGCAGTTGCAGGAGCTGAGCTTGAGGCTCCAGCCTTCCGGGACACCTGGTGCCCAGTCCAGGCCTGCGCTCAGCCGGCCGGCAGCGGGTGCTGCGACTGAGCGTGTCAAGCCCCCACTACAGGGAGCTTCTGGGCCCAGGCCTCCCTTTGCTGCAGGGCCTGGGCCCCTGGGAGAGGAGGTGGTGGGGAGAAGCTGCATTTTCCACCCAGCTGGAGCCAGGGGGGTGTCTGTCCTCGAGGGAGACCCAGGGCCTCGGCTGGGGGAGGCACAGAGTCCTTCACTCCTCATGGAACCCGTGAGCAAGGAGACCCAGGAGCTACCGCACAACCCTGGGATTGAAGTGACAAGTGGCCAGGGGCTTCAGGCCGGTCCTTGGCTCTCCAGGGAGAGAATCCTGCAGGGGAGGGCATGCTTTGCCAAGTGGGGGCAGTGCTGCCTCCAAGAGCCGCTGGAAGCAGCAGTACCAAGCACGCACCGGGCCTGCGGGCTGCCGGCTCTCCTCTCCTCTCACTGTGCAGGGGGAGGGCCCCAATGCCACCTTTTCCAGGGAGCAAGTCTTCTCCCCGGAGCCCAGGGGCAGGTAGGGACAGGCTTGAGCTCAGACTCGGCCACCCCCTGTCCCCGACTCCCAGGACACACGTCCTTCTCTGAGCATGTGCTTCCCCTCCCAGCAGGGCCATCGGACAAGTGACTACCGAGGTCCCTGGAGTTCTCACAATGACATCATATCAGTAACCTGTTTCTGCATGGAGACATCATACAACACGTGCTTGTTCTGTTTCTGTGGACCTGGAGTCAGGGCAGCAGAGCCCTGGGTGGCTCGGGCTGCCATGCAGGTGTGTGCAACATATGAACCGGCACACATTGAATTGTGCATGTGTAATCCTGTACCTGTAATGTGTGCCTAAGAAACAAGTATAATCAAATGCATGGATGCATGCACATTTAAGTACATGTGTGTAACCTCCCAGTACAACCATGCATGCATGTAGTCAAGCATGTAATTATATGTGCAGTTGTGTGCAACTACTCACCAGTGTGACCGTGCACATGTGATCACACGTGTAACCATGTGTGTGGTAACATGCATGTCATTGTGAATGCCAGCACCCCCTTCCTGGCTCTGACCTAAGTCCTTGCCCTCCTGACTCCTGGGGTCTCCCACATGTGGCAACTTCTGCTCCCTGGAACCAGGATTTCTGTTGCTACAGTTTGTTGCCACCAGCCCACAGTGCTCCTGGGGACACTGCAGGTGCCCCAGCCAGGGTCACGGTGGCCTCACCCCGCCCATATGCACCAGGGGCCAGCTCTGCAGCCAGGAGCTGACTCAGGACCACCCGTGATGAGCATGCACTCCCTGGAGCACATCCCTGGAGGACGGTGCGGCCGGAGGGTGCAGGGAGCCCAACCAGGGCCCGGGGGCACCTCCTTGGGCTTCCCCTTCCAGAGAGAGCAGGTAGGTCAGGCAAGTCCCAGGCTGGCCCGGGGCGGGAGGAGCTCCATAAGGCAGGAAGGACTGTCCTGGCAGAGTGCCAAGGTGACCCAGATGAGGTCTGTCGGGCCCCGAGGCCTTCGTGTAGAAGTGGAGAGGGGACCAGGTGAGGACCCGGTCACTTTGCCATTAGAATCGAGGCTGACGAGCTGAATGCATGGGAATCACGCAGTATGTGTGTGCAGGTGTACATGTGTATGCACACACGTGTGTGTACTCGGTGCTGATGCCCATGTGGTGCACAGGCAGGTGTGAGCGCCTATGCTTGTGTGTGCATGCACACGTACCTGCTCCATGGCAGGAAGGCACGATGGGTTCCTTGGATGGGAACTTGCAATTGCGATAGTACCGGGCCCCGGCCTGCAGGCACCTCCCAGAGCGTGAACCCCCTCTGCTCGCCCCACTCCCCGCCCCCACTCTGTGAGCCCTCAGGCCCTGTGACCAAACATGAGGACAGGAGAACTGCCAGGGGAGCACGGGAGCTTGGGGACCGTGGGAGGGCTTGGGCGGTGTCTCCCTGAAGACCCAAGGTGGTGCACAGATGGCATACGCAGGGAAAGAAGGTCCTGAGTCTGAAGTCTTGAGGACCACTTCCAGTCGGTAACCTAAAACCTCACACCTGCATCCATCCCTCAGCCTTCCACACCCCTCCCAGAAAACAGTCAGAATTAGGCTCCCCCAGGCACCTCAAAGGCAGAGCCCAAGCTGGGCATGGTGGCACGCCTCAGGACTTGGGAAGCTGAGGCAGGAGGATTTCGGGTTTAAGGCCAGCCTTAGCAATTTAGCGAGACTCTATTTCAAAAAGAAAAATAAAATAGGATGCCTTGGAGGTAGAATGTCCCTGGAGTCAATTCCCCAAGACAAAAAGTGGGGGGGGGGCACGGGGGACTAGAGCCCCCGTCCTTACAGACTGGAGTGAAGCGGCCCCTTTGGTGGAGCCGTTCCTAGGAGGCTGTTCTACGTAGGAAGAGCTGCAGAAATCCCAGCCAAAGACAAAGCATCCAGGTTAAGTGTAGACACCGGCTGGGCAATGGGTGTACCTCACATGATAGGTGCACACTGCAATCGGATGCTAGCTCAACCCCACGGGATAATTAGTAATACACCAGGGTGGTGCTACCTCTTGGCCCAAGAGACTGTGACGGCCGTATCCTCCTCTCCAGGGAAACGACTCTGAGCAAATACACAGAGCGGAGAAGTGTGCACAGCAGAGAACTCCCTGCTGGTCATTTAGTTCCTGTACTTCCAGAATGTGGCCCAAACTGGCACAGCGCCTGGACACGGAAGGGTCTCCCGGTGGATGTGGAATGGACAGTGTGGCTGTTGGCTGTGCAACCTCCCAGGGACCTGTGTGTGCGCCAGCCAAAGACAGCTGCGCATCTGAGAATCAGCACCTGCAGCTGCAACCGAGTTAATTAATCATTAATCATGGCTACTACCTCACATGCGTGTTGTGACCTTCAAAATGCCGCTTCTCACGCCCCTGGAAAAGGCGGGCTGCAGCCCTCTTGCTCGTACCGTGCCTATGTGCATAAATACAGGAGCATCGCTTCTCCTGATCTAAGCCAAGTAAGGCTCCTGTCCACACTTGTTTGTAGGGTACTTTGTATGGGGGGGAAGGAGAGAAGGCAAGAGGGAAATCTCCCACAAGATGCGGCTGGGAAGAGCCAGAGAAAGTTCCAAAAGGTGAGGAAGGAAAGAGTTCAAACATGCTATGTCCACATAGGAGGTTTCCACTGCCAATCTCACTAGTACGTGGGGAGGGGGGAGGGCCCAGTGGGTGGGAAGCACATCAATCCCTGTGTGCATACACATTTGTATCACTTTGAACCTCACTATGATAGAATTACAATGCACCAATAAAAGTATAAAAAGTTATAACATTTTTATTTTATTTTATTTTGTGGTACTAGGGATGGAACCCAGGGGCATTCTACCTCTGAGTTACACCCCCAGCCCAATTTTTTTATTCTTTATTTTGAAACAGGGTCTCACTAAGTTGCAGAGGACCTCACTAAGTAGCTGAGGCTGGCTGAGAACCTGCAATCCTCCAGTCTCAGCCTCCCAAGTACTGGGATTACAAGCGTGTGCCACCACACCTGGCTCTCACATTTTTATTTGAATTGCCAAAGGTCTTGTTTTGTCACTGATAGATGATTTTCAGAGCAAGGATCCTCAGAGAAAAGGAGCAAAACCAAAACACGACTTTCAGAGCCCACTGCACTGAATGGTCATGTGCAGAAAGCCAGGCAAGCGTTCCAGGCTGGAATCTGCCAAGCAGTAGTTTCTCCAGGTTCTCCTGTCTGCCCTCACCCAGGTTTCCGTACAGATTCCCTGGGCATGGTACCTATTTTCCCACCTGTTCATACCTCCTCCACACACTATAGCAGAATTGTAGTTCTTATTTTTAAATTTTCTTCTTCTTCTGATAACAGTCAAGTGTTCACCCAGTGGCTCCCACAGTCCGATAGGGGTTGATTCAACTGTCCCTTTATGTGCAATTAGCAAGCACATTTCTTGGTTCACTGAAATTCAGTCTTTTTTTTTTTTTTTTTTTTTTTTTTTTTTTTTTTTTTTTTTTTTTTTTTTTTTTTTTTTTTTTTTTTTTTTTTTTTTTTTTTTTTTTTTTAGTGGAGATTACAGAATGTAATTTAAAGGTGTATACTGGTTAAAAATACTTTAACCCCCTCCAATGCATATCAAGATATTGTTTTGTCATTATTCTGATATGTTTTTAAACTAGAATGGAATTTATAAGCCAGAAAATGTACCTTTAAAAGATTATAAATCATGCCTCTTCTACCCTGAAAAATTATTTCCATTTTGGCAACACATGTGCAGGGATGAGTAATAAAATATTCCTTACAAAATATTGTCAGGGCACCTTTATAATGATATAAAACCCGGTTACAACTCCACAAGCAACATGAAGTCATTTTTACTGTGAAGTGGTTGGTATTCGGGAATGAATTATGCCACACAAGTGCGGGCTGCTTAATAAGATGCACCCTGTGTGAGTGTGTCGAGCTGCCTCGGATCCTAGGTGGGGGAAGTCTTGCACGCGCAGGAACTCTATCAAGAGTGCTCGCCAAGCATGGCGCCTCAGGAGACACGGAGAACGGAGAAGCAGCCCTCTGTCCGCTGTTGAACCAGTTGCTGGAGATCATAAAGCAACAACCTCCCAGGAAAAGCTGGCTTTCTGCTTACCCCTGCCTGTCACGGGAGTGGTGACACGTTTCTTGGACTTGGAGGTGCTGTTTTTGGTGTGAAAAAGTGGGGATCCTGTTAAAGGCTTTATATGCAGGAAAGACTATTCACCAATGAACGCAGAACCACATCAAAATTTCTTTTCTTTTCTTTTTTCTTTTTTTTTTTTGTCGTACTGGGGATTGAACCCAGGGGCATTCTACCTCCGAGTTAGTTATATCCCAGCCCTATTTTTTATTCTTTATTTTGAAACAGGGTGTCACTAAGTTGTAGAGAGCCGCACAAAGTAGCTGAGGCAGGCCGCGAACCCGGATCCTCTGGTCTCAGCCTCCCAAGTACCAGGATTACAAGTGTGAGCCACCACACCCGGCTCAAAATTTCTACTTTTTTAAACAAACAATTCACTTTTGCCCCTCCAATGTTCTTAGAGTTGCCTGGAAATTGAAACAGCACAGATCAACTAAAACAAGCGCGAAGTCCCTTCCACCAATCGCCCTGCCGTGGCTTTTCACAGTTGTGAGCGTCACGTCTAAGGAAAGCAGCTTCTTTCCGTCTCCGGTGTCCTCACAGCCTGTCCGGTGGGTCTGCAGGCCAGGTACTGTCACACGTCCCTTCTGTGCTGGCTGCAGGGTCTCTCCACCTGCCACGCCTGCTCGGCTGTGCGTTGAGGACAGGCAGAGCAGCGACTACCCAGCCTCCACCTCCTTTCAGAAGCAAATTCATGTGGGCGCTCATGCGTGGCCCGGGGGCCGGCTGTCTGGGGTCGCAGCGTGAGCTGACGCGCTGACAGGCCGGGCCCGGGCCCCAGCCCAGCTGTCTTCGCTGGGCCCTGCCTCTGACCGCTCAAGATGCCTGGTGGCCGCTCCCAGCCAAGCGACCCCTCTATCTGCTGCGGCTGACAACACTCCTCTTGCAGCCTCTCCAAAGGTCCAGCCTGATAACCCAGGTCCTCCGGGACGCCTTATCTGCATCCTTCCTCCTACCGCCCCTGAGAAGGGACAGAACGCAGAGGGCTCTGCAAAGAGCGTCGAGATAGCCCGGTAAGGAGGGGCTTGGGCGCCCTGCAGTGGGACCCAGTCCATGTGTCCACGGGCGCCTGGCTCAGGGCTCACTGGGCCCGGCGTCCTGTCCAACGGAAGTCACCTGTGCTTCCATTTGAGGTCCACACTGGCCTCCCCCCGTGCCGTCACTGAGCAGGTGGCGGAGGTGAAGCTGGGAGTGAAGCCACCTTCTGAGGGAGCGTGGGACGGCGGGGCACTGAGGGCCAGCCTCCCTCCTGCAGGGACATGTGTCCGCTGGGCAGTGTGTGGGGCAGCCTGGCGCACCTGGCACACAGATGCCCTCGGTGTGGCCCACCCTGGAGGTGGCCAGTGTGGAATCGCTAGCTGAGCGACCTCAGGTGGCACCAGGGCCTTGCACCCCCAGGGGACCAGAGTGTGTGCCCAGCCTGGACACAGGTCACCCGGTGACCCTCCTGACCTCACCTCTGGCACAACCCGTGACCATTGTGAAGCAGGCAGGGCTGGGCCTGGCTGAGGGGGTGCGGTGGTGCCCTGGCTGGCTTCTCCAGGCTCCTTCCTCCCTGTTGCTCCCCCACTTTGAGGGACACGGGGAGAGGGGTCCCCACTCCCTCACATTGGCCCTTGAGGCAGCATCGGGGGCCCTTCTCTGAGGCCTGGAGGAGGCTCCCGGGGCTGCTCTAACAGAGGCCACAGACGGAGCAGAGTCTGGGACAGCAGGACTTTCTTCTCACCAGGATCAGGGTTGGAGCATCCTGGGCCTCTGTCCTGGGCCAGGCAGTCCTTGGTGCTGCTGGACTGCAGACACTTCGCCTCGTCCCTGTCTCTCCCCTCCCAGGGGCCCCAGTCATATGGGATCGGGGCCACACTGAGCCAGCAGGCCCTCATCCCCACCCAACTGCATCAGCCACCTCCCCTGGTGCCAGTGGACATAAGTTCGGAGGACACTATTCAACCTAGCGCAGGCTCCACTAAAGGTGCTAAGCCCTGACACCCTCAGCTCCGCCACCCTCAGTCCCAGGGCCCTCATCTGTGCACCCCAGCTCTTGCACCACCTCCTGCTCCCCTTACAGGCTGAGTGGAGCGGAGAGTGCATTATACCTGAGCACCCTGGGCTGGGGCTGCACGCAGAGGGGCTGGGCTTGGACTGCCACCACATCCGTGCCCCCTGGGAGGGAGTCCTCTCGAGGTCCCAGGTCTCACGCCAGGACCACTGCAGCAGGGGCTGGCACGGGGGTCCCCTGCGGGCCCCACGGCCTCCATCAGCCCCGCATGTTGGTCCTCCCTGGGCAGTAAGGCGCTGCACCATTTGCCCTGCAGAGGGGGCGTCCTGCTGTCCCTGTGGCCCTGGCGTCCCAGCACATGCAGACAGGCCAGCCCCGGGTGGAGCGGACCCCGCACAGGGCTGTCGGCACCCAGCACCCTGCAGGAGAGGGTGGTGAAGTCGGCCGCAGGCTCCACGGTGGCTGCACACAAACCAGTCGCGGCGTGACCCCGCTTGGCTAGTGGAGAAAATATGGCCCAAGGACAACGGTTCAACGAGGAGATCAAGGGAAATGGCTTGTTCCGACATTAGAGAAAGTGAAGAAGAGCATGTATTAATTAAATAAGGGACTAAACAGGACAACCCTTTGGAGCAGGAGACATAACATTTAAGAATAAAATCGACGCGGCGGGTAAAGGTCGCAGGAGATCAAGTAAGGCGCTAATAGTCGCGCTTTTTCCATTTTCTTATCGATCAATATTACATTTTTCCAAGCTAAAATGCAGCGGCAGAGTTATGGGTGACCTTTTCCTCACCCTTCCATTGTGTATAAAATCACCGCAAAATAACAAACGACTTTATAAGCCACAGAAATTTTCTGATACAAACCCCCAGGTGAGCTAAAATCTTCCTCAAAATATACGTCTTTTGAAACTAAGAGAAATGAGTCCCTACCAATTAGGCACCGGAGAACCCCTCAAATTTCAAGATAAATCACCCCTTGGCATGGGGATGCACGCCTGTAATCCCAGTTCTTGGCAGGCTGAGACAGGAGGATCGCAGGTTCGCGGCCAGCCTCAACAACTTAGAGAGGGCCTCAGCAACTTAGTGAGCCCCTGTTTCGAGATAAAATAAACTCGGTCTGGGGGTATAGCTGGAAGGTAAAACGCCCCTAGGTTCAATTCCTAGTACCATGCACACACACACACATCCCACCCCTTTAAGAGTGATTGCATTGCCTCTGCAGTGGTGCCGATGGGATCTGGAGCTGTCCTTCCTAGAAGTTGGCAAAATGGACCCCAGCTGGCCCCCGGCTGGCTCACACTCACTCATCCTGGGCAAAATCAATGCTTTAGCGAGTGTTGGGCGACACTTCACCCATCAGGACTGAGCAGACCTTGCTTGTCCCAGCTGAGATATGACTTAGGTCCTGCTCCCAAATAGGTATTTGGAGCTGGACAGGAAAACCCAGGAGGAAGCCACCTCTAGGGTCACCCTGGCCAGGCCAGGACTCACAGATGCCCGCTCTGGGCGACGTGACAAAGTGCTGTTTGCCTGTCAGGCGTGGGTGTCCCACCAGTGTCCTGTAACGGTGTCCCAGAGCTTCGGTGTTGTAAGACTAGGAGCAGAGCAGAAGTGTGTGAAGGGAAGCGGGTCTGCCCCACCACTCCGCCCTCTGTGCGGGTCAGCCTGGCCCTGCGTCCAGGCCCCAGAGGGGCTCGGCTCACACTGTCACCACATCGGTGCCCCCTGGGCTGGGGTCTGTCTGGGAGTCCTCTCGAAGTCACCTGGGGTGTGTCCCGGATTTGTTTCCCCTGCAAAGAGGGCAGGAAACAAATCACAAGAACTGACTTTAACAAGTACCTTTAACTCACAGTGCGCTGAAAATAAGTAACCTGATACTCATAAAAGGAAGGGGTTTTCTCTAAATCTTTGAGTGACAAGTGACTCAATCTACAGACTCCCACGGTTACAGGGAAACTCGACTGGTCTTGAATCTTTGGATTAGCACAATGCATAATCCATCAGTCTCTTGGAAATTGTAAGGTAATATACAAATGTGGACTCTTGTTATGATTATGATATATCTTACATTAGCACATTGGGTAAGTAGTACCTATATATAAGTAGCAAATTGGCTTGATTTCCATATGCTAAATTCTAGTCGTATTAACACAAAGACAATTTCCCATTTTGAAATGATTAATATGCTTTTAAAGATGGAAGAATTTTTTATGCTGTACTAGACTCATTTGGTTCTGCTTAAAAGTAATAGAACTCCAGTAGTGGTTTATCTAAAATAATTTTTTAAAAATATGTGCATGCACACATAACTTGCTAAGTAGATACAGCTGATACTTGAAAAACATCTTCTCTTTCACCTGCATTTTAAAGTTCAACATTGGGTTAAAAAAAAAAATTGTCCTAGTTGAAATATCTGCGGGGGATCTCGACGGCGGCCAGACCCTTGCCTGTCAGCTCCTCCGGCGGCCACCTGAGCCGGCATGCCGCATACCCACAAGTTCCCGGGAGTCGTATGCAAACCTGTATCCCAGGTCCAGGGGGTTGAAGGGAACAGAAGCAGGAGTTGGGGTGGGTCAAGCTGTGGCCATGTTCAGCTCAGACCAGAGTGTCCAAATCTGGTGGGAGGGCCAGGGACTGGGAGACAGGAGCAGGTCGGCAGCAGTGACGGCATTGAGAGTGCAGGGGCTGGGGAGGAGCAACTCCAGATGCCTCCCAAAACAACTCCAGGATGCCTCCGGTCACCCAACCTCCGCCTCCCAGAAGGGTCTCCAGGGGAAGCGCCGGTGTAGAGACAGGAGTGCCCTGGACCTTGACACAAGTGCCTGCTCATTTGGCTCCTTGGGGCGAGTCTGCAAAGGAGCCCCTTTCCCACGGGGTCAGAACCCTGCAGGCCCCGTAGGACTCCGCAGGACAGGGAGCACGCTGCAGAACCACAGCCCTCGGCCTCCTTCGCCCTCCACATCAGGCGAGTCTGGTGGGAAGGCGGGATGGACCTGGGAGGCCGGCTGCCCTCGGCCCGGTGGAGACTCGGGAGACCCAATAGGAACCAAGCTGCCGTGTCAGAGGTGGACACGCAGAAGCCGGGCGTGGTGGAGCACATGTGTAATCCCAATACTTGGGAGGCTGAGGCAGGAAGATCATAGGTTCAAATCCAGCCTCAGCAACTTCAAAAGGCTTTCAGTAACCTAGTGAGACCCTGTTTCCAAATAAAAAATAAAATTGGGCCGGGATGTAGCTTGGAGGTAGAATGCCTCTGGGTTCAATCTCCAGTATTAAAAAAAAGAGGCGGAGCCGGGCGTGGTGGCGCACGCTTGTAATCCCAGCATTCGGGAGGCTGAGACCAGAGGATCCGGGTTCGCGGCCAGCCTCAGCTACTTAGTGAGGCACTCCGCAACTCAGTGAGACTCTGTTTCAAAATAAAGAATAAAAAGGGGCTGGGGGTGTAGCTCGGAGGTAGAATGCCCCTGAGTTCAATCCCCAGTACCACAAAAAAAAAAAAAAAAAAAAAAAAGAGGTGGGCACGCAGGATGGAGACTTTTTTTTCCCCAGTGGCTCCAGGTTCCAGAAGAAGCGCAGAGCTCTCTCTCCTCCTGCTGGGGTCTTGGCAGGCTGGGGCTGGGCTTCTGAGTGAGGACCTCTCCACCCCTGCCTGCATGCAGACAACACAGGGCACGCCGGGCTGGCTCAGCGGCACCACAACCTTTCCTCCAGGTATTGAGTCGAGCCCCGTGCTGGGACTGTGGGACACACCTCGCCTCTCCCATCATGACTGCGCCTGTGCCATTCCTCAGTGGGCGGAGCCGGGGACCCTGGGGGGAATCATCCTGTCTCACCTGACCCAGGCCTCAGCGGGAGACACCAAGGTTTGCAAGGAGGAAGGGAGTCCTGGCCCTGCTCTGGAGACTCCCTCTAAGAAACATGGCCCCCCACACCCCAGGGGTGAGGACAGGGCGGCTGCACCGGGAGCCCGCAAGCTCTCGAGGAAGGACATCAGGACAGATGAACGACTGGGAGGATGGCACGGGGTGGGGGCACAGGGACCCTCTAGGAGTCCCCAGAAGGCAGGGGTGGTGCTGGCATTGGAACACGGAATGGCCACAGTGGGAGGACAGCCCAGTAACAGTGTCCACAGGACGTCCCTACAAACCCAGGCCCATCAGGGCAAGAAGGGGCTTTTCAGAGATCGCCGAGCAACAGACTCACACATCCTCCGTCACCAGAGGCCTTTAGATTGTCATCTGTCACCTACCGCCCCTCGGAAGGAATGCCAAGCCTCAGATAGGAAGCGTGGGGGCCGCGGGGGAGGCCTGGGGTGTGGAGTCCTCAAAACTGAGGCTTGTTTAGGTGCATGCCTTTGGGCAGGAGAACCAAACCACCAGGACCCAGCCCTGGGTGCCTGGCTGTGTCCGGCACGCCCATCAAAGGTAACAGACAGCAGCGAGGCAGAGGGACCCCAGATGGGACCATCCCCCCGGGGCCTCAGGACAAGAGAATTTTTCAAAATTCTCAGCTAATTTCACCCACAGGTCAAAGGAAACAGCTTGCAAATAAATGGAGAAAACTCTAAGTACAGCATTTCTTTTTCCCGTTTTTTTTGTTTTTTGTTTTTTGTTTTTTTTAAAGACTGCTAACTAGGGTCTCACTAAGCCACCCAGGCTGGCCTTGAACTTGTGATCCTTCTACCTCAGCCTCCCCAGAGGTGTGTGTTACTCACCATGCCTGGCTAAATGAATCTCGTGAAGAATAACATTTACCAAAAAAAAAAAAAATGCCTTAAAAAAATGAAGATCTATCTGAGGACAGTGGTGCACACCTGCAATCCTAGGACTTAGGAAGCTGAGACAAGAGGATCACAGGTTCGAGGACAGCAAGTAGTAAGGCTATTATCAACTTAGTGACACTGTTTCAAATAAAAATAGGACTGGGGATATAGCTCTGAGGTAGAATGCCCCTGAGTTCAATCCCCACTACCACAGGGGGGAAAAAAATCTTTCGGGGCATGGTGGCACACACTTGTAATCCCAGGACTTGGGAGGCTGAGACAGGGTGGTGGCCGGTTCAAGGTCAGCTTCAGCAACTTAGTGAGGCCCTCTGCAACTTAGTGATAGATTGTTTCAAAATTAAAACAAAACAGGGCTGAGGGTATAGCTCAGAGGTAAAAAGCCCCTGGGTTCAATCCCTAGTATCAGAAAAAATTAAAAAAAAAAAAAAATCTGAGTTGGGCATGGTGGTGCGTGCTTATAATCCCAGTACTTGGGAGGCTGAGACAATAGGACCACAGGTTTGTGACCAGCCTCAGCTACTTAGTGAGGTCCTCCACAACTTAGTGAGACCCTGTTTCAAAATAAATAAAAAATAGGGTTGGGGATGTAGCTTGGAGGTAGAATGCCTCTGAGTTCAATCCCCAGTACCGAAAAAAAAAAAAAAAAAAACTGACACAGCATAATTTTTCCCTCTTTTAAACATCAAAAAAGAACTTTTCATGTGGGAGGAGACATGGACACTGGGTTTCCTGCGTCTTTGTGAACCGTGGGCACCCAGTCCTGCACCTTTGGGTCTCTGATGGTGGCGCCCCATCTGGTCTCTATAGAATGGACCTTGTTGCCAAGGTTTCATGAGACCAAAGTTGGAAAGAGGCCACCAAAGCTCCAGGGCCCAGCAGGGCCACTGCCCCTGGCGGGGCTAACCAGCAGTACAGTCTTCATTCACAGCTGGAGGATGGTACGGAAGCAATGCCATCATCGGGACCCTTCAGACAGCATTGGAATTCTGTTCGTCTTGCACAGCCAAGTGTTCTCACCACGAGGTCTGAAAAAGGCCTGCTGTATCTCCGGAGTCGGCATGGGAGAGGGGTAAGAATAATACAGATCGTGCACTGCCATTGTTGCATCTTATTTTTAGAAGTGGCATCTCACCTTGGTCTATTACGTGGTGAGACTGCACGGTGCAAAGTTTCATCTTGATCATCGCCAGTCGGTCCCACAGACTGTCTGCCTGCAGGTCCTCTTCCTCGGCGCTGAGAACCCCGCCGCCACAGGCCAGCCTTTGTCTGGGGAAGGACTGGTGAGCAGTCAGCTTGTTCCCTCCACTTCTCTTGTGATAATGTCTGGAAATGACCGATTTAGAATCCCGACCTGCAATTTCTCCTCCCAAATTCCATCTTCCATCGCTGGGGGGGGGGTCTCACTCTCTGGGACCTTGTGGGGGTCCTGCTGTCCTAGGGTCCTTTGGGAAGCCTCCCCTCCAGGGTGAGGCTGGGTATCTTTTATTAACAAACACAGGCGCCAGGCTGCAGGAGCCCTCTCCTCTTTTGATAACACCACAGCATCGGAGAAAACATCCCTCCTGCCCTCGTTTTAATGAATCATGAAATCTCATTTTTAATTACCTGAGCAAAAAGGTTCCAACTCCATCAGATTGCTCGCAGGGCCCGCAGAGGTATTAACGGCTCCGGACCAATTACCCACATTTCCTTCCCACTTATTGCAAATGTGACCTTTTGTTAGAATTTGATTGTGAGCCTCCTGCTGGGAGAGGGTAGCCTCAGCTAGAGGTTGTCCTCCCCTGTGTCATGACTGCTGTTAATTTTAATCCCCTCTGATGGCTGGAGGGATAGGAGGGGGTCTGGGATACAGCATGTGCGGCCCGCAGAGGCACCAGATCGGCTAGGCTGTGTGGTCCAAGACGAACCCGAGTGTGTGACGTGACAGACACCGTCTCCAACGTGCAGGAGGAGATGTGCTCTGCCTGTGGTGGTGGCATCATCTCAGCCCCTGGGAGGCAGCAGGTGGGCGAGGGCTGCCCCCGGGGGCCCCAAACCACGAGTCAGAGAAGTCTTCACTGAATGTGAGGCGTGGGGCCATCAGGCTGGCGGCCGTCGGCGGCTGACTGTCCTTCCCACTCCCCCCGAGTCCGAGGGGCACGCTCCACAGGCAGACCTGAGCAGGTAAGCAGGAGAAGTCTTTCCAAGCGGGAAGCTCCTGCCTGGCCTGGCAGAGCATGGCCGGGGGCCCGAGGACCATGGGGGCGCGAGGGGGTGGCGACTGGCTGAGATTTCTTCAAAACCCCGGCCAAGGGTGGCTTGGGCCTCCTGATCAGAGGCACAGAGGGGCTGTCTGGTACGGGGAGGCCCTCAAAGCAGGATGGTTCCTGGCAGCAGGGGGAGAACAGGGCCTGGGGTAGGGCGAGGGCGCTCCTGAGGTGGCAGGGCCGTCAAGAGCCAACAGCTCCTGTCCCTGAGCCCCCAGCAGCAAGTGACAATCCAGATGCATGCAGCGAGGGCAGCTGAGACCAGACCACGCCTGAGCAGGGGCAGCCAGGGGCTTCCAGCCCTGCCTGCCCATCCCCCCGTCTCCTGACGGCTGCACGGCGCCTCTGGGAAGTGACCAGAGCCAAGGCCTGTGCCATGCCGGGGGACAAGGAGCTTTCCACAGGGAGAGGAGGCCCCCAGGGGAGGCCAGGAAGAGGCTGGAGGGAGATCTCCTCAGAAGTCACCTGCTCCGGCTCTGTCTTAGCATGGCTGACCCCGAGTTCCCCGGTCCACGGTGCAGGCTTCCGACCTGAGGCAGGCAGGCAGGTGGAGCCCACCGCAGCACAGAGAAGCTGTGGCTCTGGAACATTCCGCCAGTGCTGGAGCAAATTCCATCCCTGCAGCCACTGCAGTACACGGCCCACGCCTCGGCCCCGCCTTTTCCTTTTAGAAAACTTTTCCTGTTAAGAAACACACAGGAGTGGCAAACTCCTGACACAAGCAAACTTTGGGGCTCGGCCCCTCCTGGGCTCTCGACGGCCATTCCCACCACAAAACAAGCTCTGTCCATTACCCGGGGCGCCATAACTCAGCTGAATATGCAAACGCGCATGTGAGCAAGTGGCGCTCTCGGTGGGCTATAATGAAATTAAATCAACGGAAGCGTCCGGCAATGGCAGTGATGCTCATAAAGCGCCTCCCACCTGTCCCTGCGGTGGGGGAGAGGACGAGAGTGATTGAAACACACCGGTCCACAAACAGCACCAAATGGCCCCAAGTACACGCGAGGAAATAAAGAGGAGAGAGGAGCGCGGCATCCCTGCCCCCGCCTCTGTGCGGGAGGTCCAACTGCTGCCAAAGTCAGAGTCGCAGGAAGAAATGACCACGGGACAGGCGGCCACGGGGTCAGCCGAGGGACAGACCCCAGGGAAGCACGCTTTGCTTCAGATGGCCCTTTCCTGCTCCAGCTGTGTGTGTCCACCCATTCCCCATCACGGGAAGGACTGCAGGGTGGGGAGGAAGCAGAGATGCCTGCAGGAGACAGGGCCGTATTCTCCTCTAGCCCCCAGTCCAGGCTCTGCCCCGCCACGCACCTGCACAGAGCCAGGTCGGCCACACCCTGATCCCGGACCAGGGGGCAGCCTTCCACCTCCCGTGGGAGAGTCGCTGAGGCAGTGTCACACCCAGCCACCAGAGGGACACCCACCCTGGAAAGGGGTACCAATCCCGCCCTCAAGGATCCACCCTCCACCACCTCGCTGGGAGTCAGGAATGCGGGGGACCGGAGCAGGCGCACCCTGGAGGCCCGTTGTTAGAGCAGCGTGGGGAGGGCTGACTTCCGTCTGGTGGGATGATGGCTCTGTCCAGTGGAGAGTGGCTTCATGGGCCATTGGTCTATGAGCAGTGTGTCCTGAGAGTGTTCCTAGAAAATGAAGCGCCCGGCCGGTCACCAGCTGCTGGTTAGCACCGACACGCAAAATATGGAGCAGAAGGCCACGCTCCGGGGAGACGGGGGAAGACACCTGGCTGGCCGGCTGCCTTGACGTGGACTCCATGATGCGTCTTCCCCTTCTCGAGGGGAACGGCTGCTTTCACCAGAGCCTCTAAATCCCCAAAGCGCTTTAAGTCCCCAGAGAGAAGGGCCAAAAACAGTGATCTCTAACCATGAGAAGAAACGGAATGCTCATGGAAGCTGATCCAGGGACTTAAATCAATTTCCATACTGGATATGCACGGTTTGTTTATTCTTTTTTTTTTTTTCTTTCCAGTCTCTACTTCATGCCAAGATAATCCCAAAAGCAGAACTTCCTCGGAGAGATTAAGTTGCTATGAGAGTCCTTAAGATGCCTCATTCATATTTTATAAGGCTTTGTGCACTTAGAGAATAATCAACTGAAATTTAATTGGGTTAGACATTACCATTTTAAAATTTAAATAACTGCACAAAAGTGAGATTTGAAATCTCCCAGTGTCTAATAGACTAGCCTGTAATGCTGGCCTGGCCCCTGAGGAGCAGGGTGGTTCAGCAGGAGCACAGGGGCCCGGGGCCTGGCTTCCACCCTGGCGTGGAGGCCCTGCTGGCAATGGGTCTCTGCGGGCCTCAGCAGCTCCTTCACCAGGGCTAGCTGAAGAGTCCTGGCAGCCGCCTCCTGGGGCAGTCAGAGGCGCCCTAATGACTGGGCTCCTCTGACACAGCCCTTGGCCAGGTTGTGTCACCCCGCCTGGCAGGGTGACCCCAGGTGGGGTGACCCAGTGCCCCAGGCAGGAGGTGCACCACAGCCCGGGGTCACTAGTCCCCGCCTCCTCTGCCCACAGGCGGAGGCTCCACGTGGCCCTCGGCTGGGCAGAGGGGACCCAGAGGTGCCAACTCAGACCCCGGCACATCCTTGTCGGGGTGCTCCATCCATGGGGCCACCTCGGCTGTGTCTCCCAAACATGTGGCTGCTTCCAGGGGCGGATTTCTGAGGGAGTGTCACCTCTGTGGGATCAGGAATCAAGCCTCCCGGGAGCTCCAAGTCCTCAGCGGCAGCCTGCAGCCACGCCACCCCCTCTGCTGGGCTGGTGGGGGCCGCTAGGCTTGGGGTCCCCAGCCCCCAGACCAGAGCAGTCCCTGCCCAGGCCGGGTGCATGCCCCCTGGGGGCTGGGCATCTAGCAAGCAAGCCCCTGTGCCCACCTTTGGGGGAAGCATCAGCCTATGTCCCCGTCTCCCCACTTACTTTCCAGAACATTCTGGCAGGTGGTGGGAGGGGCTGGGTCCTAGGACCAGAGCAGAGAACCCACAAGCATTCCACACGCCCCTGCTTGGTGGACCAGCTCACCCCTTCCTGTGGGGCTCCCACCTGACCTCAGGTGAGACCCGGCTGCAGGGTCCCACCCAGCTGTGAGCAGGGCGCCTCTCTAGGAAAGGTCCCTTCCCACGCCACTGCGGGGACCCCTCCTCATCCCCTTTACAAACCAATGAAAACCCCGTGTTCAGGCCTCCTGAAGTTTATCACAACAAGCTAATGTCCCTCTCCAGCGCTCCAGCAAGGATCCCCACCGGAGGCCTGACGGGCTGACTGTGAATCGTCTGCTGGCCCTGTGGGAACGGAGTCCTTGCTCTGGACCTCTCGGGCCCCCGAGAATATGGTCGACCTCTTCAGCCTTCCCTGTTCCTGAGTTAGAAAATGGGCCAAGGTGCAGAGGGAGGGGCAATGGGGGGGTTGGCACCAAGGCCACGCCCCCGGGCCAGGCCAGGTCAGGGAAGCCTCAGAAAGGTGCCCCCCACCCCTTCCTAAGCCCCCAGTGCTGATGGGGATCCCTTTGAAAGACCAGCCAGCCCCTCCTGCCCCTCCTGCCCCCCCTTCCTCTCCTACCATCTCTGCACTCTCTCGAAATTACTTCCGGGCACTTAGACCCTTATCCGAGCAGCCTGGGTGGCACATGCAGTCAGGAGGCCGCTGGCCAGCGTGAGCAGGGGCACGTCCTGCCATCCATCAGTGAGTTGGACAGGAGCTCTGGCCAGCTGCTGCCCCGTCTTCCTTCCAACTCTGCGTTCAGAGGTGCTTGGCCACCACCCCCAGCAGTGTCACTGCGCATGGGTCCTAATCCTTGTCTTTAAAGGAGCCCATGCGAGTTGCACCAATGCAGCTGCCGCCCAGGGGCTCTGGTAGCCACCAGAGGCTGCAAGCGAGGCCTCCAGGGAGCCCGCAGAGGGAGCATGGCCCTGCCCACACAGATCTCAGGATGCTGGAGGGAGGGCCCCCTTCCTGTCCTGAGTATCCCACTCGGTGGTGATGTGCTAGGGAAGCCGGTACAGCCAGGTCAGGGTGGCCGGGAGCCGCAGAAGGCAAGGAAGCAGCCTCTCCACTGGCATGGCCACGCTGCCCTGCCCCAATTCCTGGGTGGACAGGTAAAACTCAGACGCTGTCCTCTCTCCACCCACATACCCAGGGGACAGTGAACCCCGAGCATAGGGCGGAGGGGGAGCGGCTGACACCGGCTTCTCTGCACCCTGCAGAAATGCACGCTGGAGTACCTGGCCCTGCCCCGAGCACCCAGGACAGACCCTCTAGACCAGAGAGCTGAGGGAGGGGGGAAGGGTGACGGCTGTGAGGTGAACGCGGCAGTGCCAGGCTTTCTACACCAGCAAACCAACTGGCACGCTGGTGCAAGGTGCCACATTTTTCCTCTGCAATTCCCAATCCATTAAGTTGACCCATAGCTCTTCTCCATGTTAATTTTTACATGGGAACACTATTTCTCACAGGACACACATGATTTTCAAAAAGTACACAGAGGACAGTAAAAGTCCCAGTCCTCATTCCCAGAATTGCCTGGTCGGTCTTAGGAAATCCCTGGACATGAACGCTGTGGCCAGCTCCAGGTACACTGCGAGTGCTAACAGCATCAGATGCCTGCCGGTCTCTCCACTCTAGGGACCTCAAGCACATAAGCATGTATCCCAGAGCAATAAATACTCAGCCTACCTTTTTTTTTTTTTTTTTTGGTGCAGTACTGGGGATTGACCCCAGTGCTCTACCACTGAGCTACATTCCAGTCCTTTTACTTTTTTGAGACGGTCTCACCAAGTTGCTCAGGCTAGCTGGAATTTGAGGTCCTCTTGCCTCAGCCCCCCAAGTGACTGGGATTATAGGTGTGCGCCACAAGTGGCCTTCTCACAAACATCCTTGTGCGTAATTTCTCACACTTGGCCATCATGTCCTTAAGATCCACTCCAAAGCTAAGATCCTCTGTCCACGTTCTGGTTAACAACTCACCCTCTGGTGCAGAGGTTTAGCTACCAGGCCTGACACCAGCTCAGCGCTGCCCAGGTCTGTCGGCACTCACTCACCGGCCTGTGTGTTCCTCTGTCGTAAGTGTTTATTCCCTCAAAGACGGTCGTCTCTTCTTTACACTGGTCTGTACACTGGAATATCCCCCCTCACTCTCGTATTCCAGTTCCCCAGCCCGGGTTCACGCGATGCTGGATCCTGCAGGGCACAGCTCAGCCGTGTCCCTGCTGTGACTTGAAAACCGGTGGCAGCTACATCCCTGGCTAGCATTCCCCTCCGGCTCTCATCCACCCCAAGAGGTCAGCTTCAGACCCGCCCACCCCACCCGAGATCTGGGGCTTCTCCTTAGCCCCTGCCCACGTTTGAGACGTGCTGAAACACCGGCAACAACCTTCTTTGGTATGTGTGTATGGTACTGGGCATTGAACCCAGGGGCATCCTACCTCTGAGCTACATCCACAGCGCCATATATATGTTTTTTAAGCAGGGTCTCACTAAGTTGCAGAGGACCTCACGAGGTTGCTGAGGCCGCTCACAAACCTGTGATTCTCCGCCTCAGCCTCCTAAGTACTGGGATTACAGGCGTGCGCCACTGCACCTGGCCTGACAACGCTTGGTGACCCACTGACCCTTCCGTGGCCTCCATAGGAAGCGGCCTCATTTCAAAGTCCGGCTGCACCCGCTTGGTGCACGTTAGGCTGGACAAGCTGAACTGTCCCTCCACGAGGAAGGAGCCGTGTTGGGCCACGTGTCCCCTCAAGACATGTCCCAAGATCCAGGCGTGTGGTCTCTGATGGGATGAACCCTGGCTGCAGGCAGCCTCCTGACCGCCCAGATGGTGCCGCTCTGCCCCGCTCCCGGCCAGGGGAAAGCTGGGTCCCACTGATGACTCCGGGAGAGTCACCTCTAGACCCTAACGGTCAGAGCTTAACTTTTTTCCAGAAGACTCCTCGTGTTTCCTCCCCCTCTGTGGGGCCGTGGTGTGCTGCCACCTGCAGGCTTCCGTCCGTCCGTCTGTCCAACCACGGCTCCCCCTCCCGCTGCTCCACCAGGCTCGCCCTTGGGTTCTCCCTGCGAGCCCGGTTAACGCCAGCATGCCCTTCACCAGTTCTAAGATACTCTGCTCCAACCTAGGGTCTCGAGGGGGTGAGGCCCAGGCCGCCGCTGGCTGCAGGACCTGGGCTGCCGTGGCTCTCCGGACCCCAGCCCCGCGTGCAGGGGAGAGGCGGGCCCCTCACTCCCTCCCGTCCCGTACTGTCCCCGTGGAGGGCGGAGCTGCACACGGGGCGCCAGGCCAGCTCACACTGCAAGAGACTATCCCCCTTCCAGAGTTCATCCTGGGAAAGAAGCGGACTCGTGACTGTCCTCGATGGAGACGCGTTTATTGAGCAGGAGCAGCTCGGGGACAGCGGCCTCGCTCTGTACTCCTGGCGGTGGAGGACAGGGCGCCCTGCGCTAGTGATGGTGCTGTTTGAACTGCAGGCCGCAGTAGCCACACGTCCCGGTTTTTGTTTCTTTGTCCTGAAAGAATCAAAAGGAAAGACCTCACACATCCATCTTCCACCTCCAACCAACAGCCACGCTGCACACTGACGCGAAGCAGAGAATGAAAGTGCACAGCCCAGCGGAGGCCGTGAAAGACGAGGCGGACTCAACAGGGAGCTGCCAACGCCCCCGCCTCAGCCCCCAGAACAAGAGCCACCCACGGGCCGCCGGATCCCGTCCCTCAGCAGCTACAGGCACATGGCTGCGACCTCGCCCACTCTCCAAGTCTCAGGACGGCGGCACGCGGGGCTCGGGGCACAGGGTGTCCAGGAAGACCACCTGACACAGCAAGGGTGACCGGCCCTAGCCCAGGCCGCCCGCCACCGCCCCCTTTCCAGGTCAGGCACCAGAGCTAAACGGCGGCTTCCAGTAAAGATCACCCCAGAGAAGAAACGGCCCTGACCAGCGAGGCCCCTCCTCTCCAGCACGACTGCACAGCCCAGCGTTTACTCATTCATTCATTCATTCATTCATTCATTCATTCACTGCAGCGCTGGGATGGAACCAGGGCCCGTGCGTGCAAGGCAGGCATGACTGCTGAGCTGCACCCCGGCCTCTTTCTCTGGTCTGACGTCCATCTCTTCTCCGTGGCCCTGTGCGTACGTACCAGCAGAATGAGATTACACAGAGACTGTTAAGAAATAACTGTGCTCTCTCAGCCCCAACCCTCAGCGTGACTGGATTCCGAGACGGGCCCTTTAAAGAAGTGGTCATGGGGTGGTCTGACGGCAGCCTCACACGGAGGGATGGCGCCCGCCAGTCACGGAGGGAGGCCTCAGGAGGGGCCCGCCTGCCTCGCCTGGGCCTCAGCCTTGGCCCGCAGCCTCCAGGACCAGGCAGGGGACGGAAGGGCTGCTGCTCGAGCCCCGGGCTGTGGTGTCCGACACGGCAGCCCAGGCCAGGGAGCAAAGGAGGCGGCTCAGAGGGAAGACAGGCCCCCACGCGTGACAGGAGGGCGCCATTAGTGCCAAGCACACTGAGCATCCAACGCACCCCTTCCTCCTCCACTGGGGCAGGCGGGAGCACCGCAGGGGCCTCCCCCATGAGCATCCAACGCCCCCTCCTCGTCCACCGGGGCAGGCAGGAGCACCGCAGGGGCCTCCCCCATGAGCATCCAACGCCCCCTCCTCGTCCACCGGGGCAGGCAGGAGCACCGCAGGGGCCTCCCCCATGAGCATCCAACACGCCCCCTCCTCGTCCACCGGGGCAGGCGGGAGCACCGCAGGGGCCTCCCCCAAGGGCGGCAAGAGCAGGCAGGGGAGTGACCGGCCAACGGGCCGCCGCCGCAGGGGTGAGCAGGGCAGTGGCGGGGCTACCTACCAGGTTTATATACACCCTGGGGTGGCCCAGGGCGCCCCCACCACCGTCACACCATATCACCCGGTGGTCCACCTCGCTCACGGGCTGCTGTGCTATCAGATCGATGGCAAAGTTTTCATTCACCTGGAACGAGAAGGAAACGTAGATGGGCAAACGCAGAGCCTGGATCGTTTCCTACAGCTCAGGTGTGTGTGGACTTGCATCTCTGCACACTGTCCCCTCAGACGGTCACTGTGGTCCTGTAACACACACACTTACCCTTCTGATGGAATATCATCCCCAAATTACAAAGACCGTGTTGCTAGCATTGCAGCAGTCCAGCGAGTTCCCGTTCCGCCCGTCCCCTTGCCATCGCGCGCTCTCCCCTCCTGCCCCTTCTCTCCCACGCCCCTGGCACTTTCTCTGGATCCCGCAGAGCTCCACTGCATGTTTCATAAGAACAAGATCTCACACACCCTTGACGCAGCCCCGTGCGTAATGGTGACACGGACGTCAGAGGCTTGTCCAGAGTGCACCTGCGGCACCTTGCTCCTGGAGTCCCAAGCCGAGCTTTCCTCCCGTCCCCTTATTCTTTACACGAAGAGCAAGGGCAGCACTAGTGTTCACTAGTACTTGGCGACGCAGCACTGTGGAGCCTTACTGCCCTGCTCGGGATTCTGTGGCTGTGGCTGTGGCTGACCGGGGCACTGCTCGCTGCCAAGGCCCCGCATCTTGGGCAAGGTTCATACCACACGTCGCCAGTCCAGGAAAAGATCAAATTCAAAGTACAGCCAGGCGTGGTGGCGCACGCTTGTAATCCTAGCATTCGGGAGGCTGAGACCGGAGGATCCGGGTTCGGGGCCAGTCTCAGCTACCTAGTGAGGCACTCCACAACTTAGGGAGACTCGGTTTCAAAATAAAGAATACAAAATAGGGCTGGGGGTATAGCTCAGAGGTAGAATGCCCCTGAGTTCAATCCCCAGTACCGCAAAAAAAAAAAAAAAAAAATTCAAAGTACAGCTTTACTGAACAAGCATCACCTCTGCGCCACCGCAAAGGCAAGGTTTCCTAAGGTGAACCATTGTAGGACAGGGTCCGTTGGTACCCACCAGCAATCTGTGCAGTGTCCTGCTAGTCTGCAGATTCTTCTGGGTTGTATCACTGATCTCAGAGGTTCCCAGACACACCGTGTTCCCTCCAAACAAGACGCAGCCTTATTACTTCCTCTCCCCAATTCCTCTGCCTGTAATACTGTTCCAGTGTGTGCGACAGACCCTGGGCACGGGGGCCTGGTTCTGAACCCAAGGGGAATGGCCTTGGTGTTTTTGGTGGAGCAGGTTTGAAGACTGAAGCGACACACAGGTTACCATGTCAAGGAAATATCCATCAATTCCTGTTTTCTCCAGCTTCTGATTAGAAAGCAGGCATTACAGTTTGCCAATGGCCTGTTCAGCATCTGTGCAGATAATCCTAAGGTTTTTTTTCTTTTCTTTATAGATCCACTAAACTGGTTAAGATGTTTAACAGATTCCTTCTACAAACCAATCCGTCATGGAGAAATTGGAGCCCTCTCCAAAACTTTTTATACAGGACTTTTGCATCAACACTCATAGTTTGCTTTTCTGTTTGTTAGGTTTAAGCATCATTGTTATTTTAGTACCTAAAAACATCTCAAAGCGTTCCATGATGTTCTATACTCTGAAAAAATTACGTAGCCCTAGGACTCCTGGATACTTAAAGGTCTGTAGAATTTCCCTACGAAACAACCCAGTAACCATTTGGTTACTGGTCTGATTTAGCCTTCTCCTTTACTGGAGTCAGTTTTATAAACTATTTTCACATAAAACTATCCATTTCATCAAAATTTCCTAATTTACTTGCATAGAAGTGTGTGATGTGGCCACTGACTAATGTCTGAAATGTTCCCTGGCTCAGTAACTCTTTCCCTCTGACCATTTATTTGTGTCTATATGTTGTATTCTTTTCATTCAGGTGGTTTAATTACTAAGCTATGACTTGTGATTTCTTTTATTAGTTTTTTTTCCCCACAAAACCAGGATTTTGATTTATTAATCTTACTGTTCTCCTCTGTTAACTCTGCTTTAATCATTATTTCCTTCTTAACGCTCTTTTGATTTCCTTTTTTCCTGGTACTGGGGATTGAATACAGGGGTGTTTTACAAAGTCTGAGCTACACCCCCAGCTCCTTTTACATTTTCTTATTTATGAAACAGAGTCTCACTAAGTTGTCACTGCTGATCTGGAGCCTGCCATCTCCTGTCTCAGCTCCCCAAGTCCTGGGATTACAGGTGCCCACCACCCCTGGCTCTGGGCTTCCTTTATTACTCTTGTTCCTATTAGCAGCATATTTCTATTTCCTTTTTTTGTGGGGGATTCTGGGGGTTGAACTCAGTGGCATTCTACCTCCGAGCTACACCCCAGCCCTTTTTATTTTGAAATGGTCTAAGTTGCTGAGGATCCCGATAGCTGTTGAGGCCAGCCTTGAGCCTTTGATTCTCCTGCCTCAGCCTCCCCAATACTGGGATTATATGTGCACCACCATGCCTGGCTAAAATATTTCTATTTCTCCTGCACGTAAGAGTTTCTGTTACACAGGTAGTGGCACTGTTCTGGGTGTGTAGCAGGTACCTGTCCACATGGAACGCGGCCTGCAGCACCCTTCTTTGTGCACACACTGCTTTCCAGCCTGACCTCCACATGCCAGGAGTCTGGTTTTGACTTGCTAACTCTGTCCACCTTGGCACTCTTTTTTTTTTTTTTTGTAACTGGGGACTGAACCCAGCGGCATTCTACCTCTGAACTACACCCCCAGTCCTACTTTATTTTTGAAACAGGGTCTTGCTAAGTTGCTGAGGCTGGTCTCAAACCTGCAATCCTCCTGTCTCAGCCTCCCAAGTATTGGGACTACAGCCGTGCACCATCATACCCAGCTACCTTGGCATCTTTTGACCTACTGTGCCTCAGGTGTGTCCTTGAAACACAACTATCCATCAAGAGAGAACCAGCTGAGTAGTCAGAACTAAGCCAACCAAGGAACACAACCCAGCTCCCAGATGGAGGGGTGCTTTACACAGAAAGAATTTAAGGTGGAAGTGTCAGTGACTCTCTTGCAGTAGCTGATTACCCAGTGTGCACGCCAGGCACATGCATGGCCCCCAGTGCTGACCCAGTGTGAGGAGCGGCCCAAGGGAGGCCCACAGTCTCCAAACGCCCTTCCCACCACAGGGCCGGGCCACTCCAGACCACGGCTGGCGCCAGGGAGGGAGATGTTCTGCTGGGGCAAGGAGCCAGGAACAGTCAAAGAGGACCGCAGCTGTGTGGACAGCGCTCACTGGGATGTGCCACCGGACGCTGTGGGCTACGGGAAGCCGCGAGGGCGCTGAGACTCAGAGAGCACCTACGGCCATGACTTCATAACCATCTTTAAAACTCATTCAACAAGCCGGGTGTGATGGCGCACGCTTGTAATCCCAGCATTCGGGAGGCTGAGACCGGAGGATCCGGGTTCGCGGCCAGCCTCAGCTACCTAGTGAGGCACTCCGCAACTTAGTAAGACTCGGTTTCAAAATAAAGAATAAAAAATAGGGCTGGGGGTATAGCTCAGAGGTAGAACGCCCCTGAGTTCAATCCCCAGTACCGCAAAAAAAAAAAAAAAAAAACTCATTCAACACCTGACCAGGGAATCAAGTTGTCACTTGAAAGACTGGTGAATAAAGAGAAAGAATCAAGCGTTTCTTCTGGTTTTCCTAATGAAAATTTACCTCAGGCTAAGCAAGGTTACATTTTCACAAGTATTCAAGCTCTGTGAAATGATGGAATATCATCCTTTAGCAACCCCGAATGAATTAGCGGACGCCTCTTAGCACAGCCAGGATCGCGCTGCTCTGGCTCTGGGTGGAAGCACGTCAGCCGCGTGTAGCCACCGAAACAAAAGGCTGACGTGCAGCCCACCAGCCCCAGCTCAGGAGGCATGGAGGACAAGCCTCCTTAACAAGGGAATTCCCGGGAGAAAGACAGCGGGGGGCCAGAGACAAAAGAAGAGATTTCAGAGATTCCTCAACCCTGCTGCATGGGGCTTACCTGGATTCTGAGGCAACTGTGAAATCTTTAAAAATATGAGAATATTTAACAACGTGTAGATAAAAAAAATTCCTGTAACTTTTTGGTGATAATGATATTGTCAGGTTAGTATCTTTTGAAGGTGCTGTACACATGATGTCAAAGGTGTGCTGCAAAGCTACCTGGGGCTGGGGGGCTAGAGGCTGGGGCGCTGGCGGAGCAAGGCCACCCCACAGCGGCCTCGGCTGACACTGCTCAACTGGGAGCCGGGCACATGGGAGAGTGTCCCTCTACTCCAGTGTTCTTAAAAGCAAGTCAGCGTCCTGGCTTGGCAAACAGCGTCTCCCGATGCACGGATGCACCGTGGCAAACCTGGACAAGTGGATGGGATCGCGCCTGGACTTCACCCGCCTCAGCCACGAGCAGCCCCTTTCAGCGTCCCTGAAGCAGCTCTTCAATGTCTGCACTTGGGCTGGGAAAGAGCTCATCTGCACGGCCCCAACCTGCCTGGAGCCCCAGTTTTGTCTCCCCACGTGTCTTCAAATGCGGCCAGTCCTGCTGCAATCATGGCACGGTCCTACCTTCCCCAACTCTTCTTTTTGAAGCTATGAAGGGCCAGCATCGCCCTCGGAACACATCCCGGCGGCCAAAGGAAAGGTCTGTACCCGACCCTCTCCCACCTGGGACCTCAGCAGGATGGAGGTGCTGAGGTCATCCACTCCCGACTGCCATGCCACAGAGAGCTCAGAGAACAGGGCAGGGCCCCACCACTCCCACATGCCACCCAGCACCCAGGCCCACGGGTGGGTGCGCGCCGCCCGCTTCAGATTCACAGAGCCGCCTGGGGTCATGCCTGCTGGGCTTGGTAAAGAGCCTTGCTCTTTTTAATACTCTTGAGTGAGAGCTGCTGCCCCAGCTCAGTCCTGGTGCGCCAGCGCCACGCTGGTCTCCAGCTCTGTGGCCAAACCCCCACCTGGACCTGCTGGCTAGCCCAGGCTGTGCCAAACCTTTGCAAGGCCCTGAAAATAAGTAAGAAAGCACAATGGCCTCACTATTTTCCTAATGCAGCTGGCTGTGTCCAGAAAACACTCAGCCCCGAGCTGCAGAGTCCTCCACCCTGGTCCAGAGGATGCCAGCCAGGCATCCTGATGACCAGGTGCCTCTGACACCTGAGCTCAAGAGACACAGGTGTTCTGGAAAGGTTATTTCTAAGAAGTGCTACCAGTTACAGACTGCTACTCTGTTCAGCCTCTCCTCCAGAAGTTCTACCTCGAGAAGCAGAGTGGAAGCAAGGGCGGGCTCAAGCAGCTCGGGGCGCCCGGGCGGCATCCTCCTGCTGTGCTCCGACATGCTGCCTGAACACAGTCCTTTGACACCAGCACCCGTGCAGCAGGCAGGGAAGAAGGGATGGCCCGCTCAGCTCTGTGCAGGCAAAGCCAGCACCAAACAAATGAAGCCTCGTGGTGTAAATAACACGGTGCCTGCCTAAGTGACAACGTGTCACCAAGGCCACATTAACAAACTCCCAGGCCCCCGTGGTGGCAGGCACAGGGGCCAGCCGTCTCCTTGCGGGAAGGGCAGCTGACGCCCAGACGCTGGTGACTGACACGAGACCGCCCTCCTGTCATTGCTGTGCAGCTCCAGGGCGACCCTGACCTCCCATTATTAACAGCTGCTTCCCGGAACTCAGCTCTACTGCAAGAACACAAAGAGACCGCAGCAAGCACACCCCAAGCACACCCCAGCCTGCTCCCCTAAACTCAGGCTCCACGCTGCTGCTCCCGCCTCAGGAAGGGGAGAGGGAGAAGCATGCCGGATCCCAGGAGGACATCAGTGGAGAAAAGCAAACATCAGTGGAGAAAACCTGGTGAAGACCACACAGCTACCTGTGTATCTGCCTCCTGATGGCCAGCGATGGGCACAAAGATAGCTGGGGGTGTATTCATTTGTCAGTAATCTGTTTTATTGTTTTCTAAACTCATACATCTTGGGGAGACATTTCCTATGGAAAGTTTATTCCTTTATAGGAAACTGAGATAAAGTCTATCAAAGATAAAAATAAAACATATGATCCTATGAAATAATATCAAGACCAACTCAAAAGAAAATAATAACCCAGGTGAATAACCAATATTCTTTAAGATACTCCATTAATGGAAAATTTCAAGTTTAAAAGCTCAGTTCAATATTAAGAACATCTTAAACATTAATACCAATAATCATATTTAGCTAACATACAAGGTGTGTATATATGTGACTTTTAAAGCGGAAGAAAAACTGAAATTTTCATCTGCATTAATTCTTTTAAACTAATTTTGCAGAAAATGCTCCCGGCAGTGGCACGCTGTTTGTAAGGCCCTCAAACCTGCCCTGGGGCAGATGGACAGGTCCAGAACTGGCCTGGAAGGTGCCCGGCAGAGGAGCCGCTGCATCTGAATTGTGGTGTGAACTCCTGGTTTCAAATATTTCCCTTAAAAAAATAAAAATAACGAAAATATTTCCCTCTGGGTCCTAGTGGACATACAACCCCGACCCACAGCCATCACTTCTAACAGTTCCAACCTCTTGAATTGAACTGAACCAGGGACATGCTAGCTCCAACCTACAACCCCCGCCCTTTTTATTTTTATTTTGAAACAGGGTGTTGCTAAATTGCTGAGG
This sequence comes from Graphiurus murinus, assembly GCA_004027655.1. Classification (NCBI taxonomy): domain Eukaryota; kingdom Metazoa; phylum Chordata; class Mammalia; order Rodentia; family Gliridae; genus Graphiurus; species Graphiurus murinus. Next base: position 77,963 of record PVLC010001092.1, on the reverse strand, counting down.
CTGGCCTCAAACCTGCAACCCTCCTGTCTCAGCCTCCCAAGTACTTCAATTCTTCAGGTGTACACCACCATGCCCGGCTTAGTCCAAGCAACCCCTTCTAAAGAAAACAGGGATTGCATGTGCAGTCAGAAAGCCCTTGCAGCCCACTGCCCACAGCGCCTACTTGGGGAGGGGCAGAAGGGAGCGAGGGAGGGGCGAGGGGAGCTTGCTAGCCACAGTGCACCTCCCCCGGAGGAGCTCTCCAGGCTCACTCAGGGAGGGAGCCCGCCCACCGCCCGCCCACCCACACAGGCTTCCCTCATCACCCTTCCAAGGCAAGTGTGCAAGGAAGCCGGACCTGCCCAGCCCAAGGAATCCCTAACTGAATGACCCACGCCCAGCAGCTGCCACTAACCACAGTCAGCAGGCCACACAGGCCCTTTCAAGCTGCTGTCCCGGTGACCGCGCTTCTTCCCCTCTGTCCCCTGGTCCTGGGGTAGTGACTGCCAATCCCCACATTCCCTGTGGGGGCCTTAGCTTTCCTGGGCACACATTTGTGTCCCACGGAGCCAACACGACTTGGAAGGCGGCATGCTGACATGCCAGCACAGGAGTTGTCAGTAGGGATGGAAGACGCTCTCTTCTCTGCCCAGCTGCCTGGTGACAAGGGACCCCTCAGCATGGACTCACCCCCTGCCTGAGTGTCCTGCACACACCGGGCTCAAGAGGCCACCTGCCCTCTACAATGTTTCTTCTTTTGGGGGATAGGGTCTTGCTATGGTGCCCCGGCTGGCCTCAAACCCTGGGCTGAAGCGATCCTCCAGCCTGGGCCTCCTGAGGAGCTGGGACTACATGTGTACTTGGCTACCCCCACTTCTTTTTATTGTAATAAAATAGGCATTTCTTACCATCTGTGTGTGTGTGTGTGTGTGTGTGTGTGTGTGTGTGTGTGTGTGTTCCTGGTAATTGAACCCACTGTTCAATTCTCCACTGCTGTGAATCACGCTGCTGTGAACGTGGGCGTGCCTACGAGTGAGAGTCCTGGTCATGTGGAGACTCCATTTTCAGCTTTCGGGAAACCCTGCACTGCTTCCCCAGGGGCTGCAGCCTTCTGCACTCTGACAGGCAGTACGCAGGTCTCATTCTCTGCATCCTTGCCCACACTTGATGTTTTCTGTTTGGGAACTTGATACCCTTAACACACCACATACTTGGCAGTTTTCCTTTCTTGAGCACTGCTCACAATTAACTATTTCCACTAACAAAATCTGCACATGATCTTCTCGGAAGGGTCAATCTCACATTACAACAAAAAATGCAATATGCCAAGTACCTATCAGCACTACATGACATCTCTCCAAACCTGGCGGCAATCTGTCCTTAAGGTGCTACTGAGGAGCAGAGAAAGCCAGGGGGAGAGGTCACAGGGTCACAACTGACAACCGGCCTCCACTCACCCGCACGGGCTCCACCCAGTTTAATTTTGTTTCATCTTCCAGTTGTTCCCACCACGCTCCACTATGCCAACCAGAAAGCGCACAATTTTCAGCAGAGACATTTGTGATGGAGACCAGCGCTCACTCAGTTGAACAGCTGTGGCAGGATCTGCGGGCCAGGGCCAACACTTGGCCCATCTGCCCTTCAGCCACTGGACTCAGAGCCCTGCTACCAAGCAAGGATGTGGAATCCACCTGAGAGTGGAAGCTGCTGGACAAGCCTCCCCATCTCCACGGTCATGTGGCCAGAAGGAAACCACAGGGCCTGCCAAGCCTGTCAACACCCACCGCCTCCAACTTCCAAATGTTAGGCTCACCTGCCCACAACAGTGCGCAGAGGAAATGTCCCAATCCCAATGCCATGCGCTCCTCGGTGCATGACACCACACCGCAGGACCAGAAGCAGTAACATGCGCAACACGTGCTACAACCAGGAATATACCACTGGCTCACGAGGACAGGAGGGCCCGCATGCTCCATGCCCTGCTGCACAATCCACATGTGCTCACTGCAAACCTGGGATGGCAAACGCTTAGCATGAAGAACATTTGCAAGGTTCCAGTATGCAAATGAGGATACTGGACTGCAAAGGCACCGCCCTATGCTGTGGTCCAGGCTGAAGTCTGAGGTGTCAGGCTGCCCAACTGCAAATACACACGGCTTCCACTCCGCCAAAGACAGATGCACCACACACAAGCCCCTCCCTCCATCACGCTCCTGGGAGAAACCAGAATCCACAGCACTCCCCCTCTGCACCTGGAGCAGACCTCAGCATCCTTCTCAACCCAAGTCAGTCAGTGAGCAGAATACAAACTTCTCTGCTATCCATTCATTAGACAGAAGGCAGTGAATTCGCTGAAGTCTAAGAACATGAAATTATAAAGTGACAATTCATGATACATTCAGACTTCTCCAGAATGCCTTGGAGCTCCTGAAATCAAAGCACCAGACACTGGGAAGGGACAGCTGAGACCAGACAGGAAGGGGAAACACTGACTTAGCGACCACAGAGGAGGAAGAGGAAGAATCCAGAAGACGGCTGGGTGGGAAGGAGGGTGCCACAGGCACACGTGGAAGACTACCTAAATCAGAGGCTGGTGGCCCCGAGTGACAAGAGCTGGAGTCAGGTAACAACCAGGCTTCTTCAGGTAGAAGAGCCCGATCTCAACCCTCCTTCTCCAGCAGCAGTTGCAGGTATCTGAACTATTGGATCTTCCTTCCCGACATGAGGAAGAGTTAGATCCACTCAGAGGAGAGTAATTTCAGTTCATGGGTATATCCGTGAGAACATGGCCTTACTTCTTTGATAACTATGGAAAGCACACCTCAAGAGGCAATACAAGAAGTTTTTAAAAGGTGATAAGCTGGGTGTGGTGGAGCACACCTGTAATTCCTATAATTCCGGAGGCTGAGACAGGAGGATCAGAAGCTTGAGGCAACTTAGCAAGACCTTGTCTCAAAATAAAAAGGGCTGGGAGTGTAGCTCAGTGGTAGACTGTCCCTGAGTTCAATCCCCAGTGTTAAGAAAAAAATATGTAGCCAGGCGTAGTGGCGCATGCTTGTAATCTCAGCATTTGGGAGGCTAAGACCGGAGGATCCGGGTTCACGGCCAGCCTCAGCTACCTAGTGAGGCACTCTGCAACTTAGTGAGACCCTGTTTCAAAATAAAGAATAAAATGGGGTGTAGCTCGGAGGTAGAATACCCCTGAGTTCAATCCCCAGTACCCCCCCCAAAAAGAAACAAATATGTAAATAAATAAATGGTGATATGACTTATTTTAATCTGAAAGGTACAAAGATGAAAAAAAGACCACTCCCATTTATATATAAAAAGAACTATAGTCACCGGATGTTATGGGGGAGGGGGCCAGAAATAAACATAATTAACATTCAGAACCCCAGAGCTTCTAGGGTACTTGAGATATGGGGAGAACTTATTTATTATATATTATATAATATGTATTATATATTAACTTATATACTTATATATTAACTTTTACTTGTTGGTGATTTACATTGAGTACCCCTTACCTAAAATACTTGGGACCAGAAGTGTTTTTAATTTTGGAATACTTATATATACATAAGGTGATCTTGGGGGTGGGACCCAAGTCTAAACATGAAATAATTTTTCTTTACACCTTATACACAGCCTGAAAATAATTATATACTTTCAGTGTGCCTATTTTGACTGCGACCCATCCTGAGGTCAGGTGTAAAATTCTCCACCTGTGGCATCATTTTGGTGTTCAAAGTTTCAGATTTTGGAGCATTTTAGGTTTTAGGATCAGGGACACTACACCTGTGTAAGCTTTATGCGTGCTTACCTCTCTTTTAATAGATCTTTTACTCACCTCTTTCTGGCGACCTACAAACCGAATTCTCCTGTAGTCTTTATCATCATAAACCTGAAAGAAAAAAAAAAATCTGTGGTTTTTATAGACTGATACCAAAAGAAGTCACTGAATATCAACTGCAATATTACAGGAAAGTGTTTTCCTGGGCATTTAGTCAAACGCGAGGAGCAGAGTGTACTCGTGCAAGCATTTGGCAGCAAGACTCTGAACTGGAGGGCAGAACGCCCAGGTGTGAGCAGCGACACAGGAGGGTGGGTTGCAGAAGACAAATCCTGACGCAAACCCCACCCCTTTGACATATGGCAAAATAGCCTGATTTCCCCTCTCAACCTGACACTTTAGCAAATAGGGTACTTCCTTTCTCCACATTTGTTCCATCATTATAGCTGGATGCCATTAATGTTTATGGTTTAATATCACACAAGCACCAAGAATCTGATTCAAAGACCTGGTGGCTGCAGACCCCCAATGGGAAGCAGTGGGCAGTGGGCAGTGGGCAGTGGCCAGAGCTGGCCGCTGGGCAGCCCTAGAAGGCTCAGAGCCGTGTCTCAGCGTGTGAGCGCGGAGAGAGTGCTGCCCCTAAGGACCCGCACCGAGAGAGGACCCCGCGGTCTCCAGCCGCCCCTTCCCCGGGCCCGCCGTCCAAGGCCCCAGTCCGAGTCGCCGGCGCGGGTGTGGCCGTTACCTGGCCGGTGTGCGTGATCTTCTCCCCACTCGGCGACACCCGCACCCCAAAGTACCGCACCGCCTGGGGCAGGACTAGCAGCCGGCGGAAGGTCACCGACGCTGCCATCTTGCCGGTGACCCTTGACCCAGCGCGCCGTCGCTTCGAGAGTCGACGCAAGCGCACAGCTTCCGGCGGGGGCCGACGCTCCCGGGACTTATTTCGCGCTGAGGAAAGCGCGCGGGGGCGGGGCGAAGGACGCGCATGCGTAGCTCTGTAAGGCTGGGCAGGTGTTACCTGGAGGTGAGGCAACGCTGAGTGTAAGTCTTCCCCAGTTAGTGACTACCCAGCTCTTCTTATTTGGGGAAAGGCAGGGGAGGGTGGAAACTGAAGACGCATTGTTTATACTCTCATAGTAATTGGTGATCATGAGACTTTTAAGTATCAAATATTTTTATTGGCTGAAAAAACTGATTGCTTAGCAAAAGAAGCTGGAAGTGTATCTCCGTTGCAGGGTATTCAACGTTCCAGGCTGCGGAGAACTACCCGGGGGCAGCATATTCTGTGGATTTCTGCAACCCAGCCCTAATAAGGCCACCAGTAAACAGTTGATTTTATCCAGCCTACAAATACAGCCTCGAATGGAGCCCATTTTATGCAGGCCAACAGAGGCACAAATCCCAGCCTGCAAACCTGGCTGGCTAGTTTGGCCCTCAGGCCTCGGCCTTCTGTAAACCTTTTCATAGAACCCTCCAGAGGGTTGAAGTCACACAGGAGCCGGCCCACAGGAGAGGTGGGGTAGCACAGGGACAAGATGGAGACAGACCTTGGCCTCAGAGCAGAGGTAGAGTGCTGATCCCTGAGGAGCTGTGGCATAAAGACGCCCGTAGCCTGGATTCCGGCTTGACGCTCCTGTGCACCTAGAGGAGGCTGAGAGATGCAAAAGAGGAAAGGACAGAAAGAAACAACCATGCACATAACCTCCCCCAAATAGAAAGATGTTCCAACAAATGCTGTGGTATTGAGACTGGTAAAACGCCAGAGCCTCTGTTCACCTGGGAAACTGCAAAGTTGAGCTACTGAGTTACCCTTGTGCTTAGGGGGTGGGTAGGGAGAGAGTGAATAGCCTGGTCCACAACTCACTTTGGTACATACTATATGTAAGACGGATGAATTCACTGCCAGATACCTGAAAACACAGATATAAGAGAATTACTTGTAGACGCTAGATGAGAGAATATGATTGTTTGCTGTCAGTCTTTTCATTTCTCTGTATGTTTGGAGCTTTTCATACTGTTGGGAGGAAAGATCGTTTAACCGCGACCAATGAGAACTGTTTCCACTGGTTCCCATGATCCTCTTCACATTTCTGCCAGGTGCCACTTTGACACTTGAGCCAGGAAGAGGTGCGTGCTTGTAATCCCAGTACTTGGGAGGCTGAGACAGGAAGATCACAGGTTGCAGAGAAACTTAGCAAGACCCTATATCAAAATTAAAAATAAAAATAGGCTAAGCGTAGTGGCACATGCTTGTAAACCCCAGAACTTGGGAGGCTGAGACAGAAGGAGCACAGGCTCATGGCCAGCCTTAGCAACTTATTGAGGCCTTCTGTAACTTAGTGAGACCCTGTTTCAAAATAGAAAATAAAATAGGGCTGGGGGGTATAGCTCAGATATAGAATGCTCCCGAGTTCAACTCCCAGTACCATACAAGTAAATAAATAAGATGTAATAAAAGCATATCTTTACACATTTTGCTTAGAAGTTGGTGTTTTTGAGTTTTTTCTATGTCTAATTAGTTGTAATCTCTATTTCATTTTGCATGTGCACCTTTGTTCCCACTTGTGCATTTTTCTCTGGAAGGCACCCAACCAGCCATCGCCACAGGGGCCCACATAGCTCAGCGCCACAGCTGGGCCGGAAGGACGCCCTGCGAAGCCAGTGCGCCTGCGTCCTGGGACCCGCCGCCATCTTTCTTCCTGGCAGCGGCGTCTCCCTGCTAGTGCGTCGGTGCGGGCGCAGGCGCAGTCGAAGTCGTGCGGCTGGCACTCTCCAGGTTGGAAACCCGGGGTCCCGAGTGGCGGGCACGGGTTGGCACCTCAGTTTCCCCGAGTGGGCGGCGGGAGGAGGGTGTGGGCGGCCTTGGGAGCCTGGAGCGCGGGCGGGATGGCCATAGGCGGCGATAGCGGGGCGTAGGTTGGGGCGCAGTGCTCTCGGCCCGGTCTCTCTCCGCGGGTCCGCGCCCCGGCAGTGGGCTGATGTGTGTCCTTTACCGCCGGGGGAGCGGTTGTAGTTGGGGTGTAAGAAACAGGCGGGCTCGCAGAAGGTGATAAAGAGGAGAAAAGGACAATAAGCAACTCGAATGCCCGTAATAACCTCCCCGCGTCTGCCCACAGGTGGGCCGCAGCATGGCCACCGTGTTTCTGCGGAGCGTGCTGCTGTCGGTCGCGGGGCCTCTCCGGCACCTGAGTCGCAGCGCAGGAGCTCCCCGAGCCTTCTGCACGTCCCTGCTGGGGACCCCGGCCGGCGCGAGGCCGGGCGCAGAGGTGCGCTCCCTGCTCTCCGGCCAGGCCCTGCCGCCGCTCGTGCAGCCGGCGCTGGGGTTCAAGACCAAGGGCGTCCTCAAGAAGCGCTGCAAGGACTGCTACATGGTGAAGAGGCGCGGGCGCTGGTACGTCTACTGTAAAACCCACCCGAGGCACAAGCAGAGGCAGATGTAGACCCAGCCTGGAGTAACCTACAGGACTGTGTGCCGTGTCCTTGGGAAATGGACCCCATCCAAGGAAAATAAAACTTAAACGCTCTGTGGGCTAACCTCTGTTGAACCTAGGGTTTTGTTGAATCTGCTCCCAAGGCGTCTTGGCCCTTTATATCAGTCCAATCTTGTCAAGCCAGTGGGAAAGGAATTGGTTTTCTTCTCCGTAGACACTTTGTGCTCCGGGTGGAGGATGCAAAGCACGTGGAGGCAGAAGGCAGAGCTGGCTTTATCCCCAGCCTCAGAATGTGAGTTATTTAGACAGAACTGATTGAGTCTGAAGGCTGTCTGTGGGGTAGCTCAGCCCGGGATCTTAAGTGGATTTCTGCTGAATACATCAGTGTTAGACTAAGGAGATGCCTTTGAGTAGCAATTTAATGTTATCCTTGACGTGGGGACCTGGAGTGGTAAAGCTCCTTATACCAACAAGTTGATACTTTCAGAAAGCAGTAGTCAGTTTTCTACTCAAAGGTGACAAAATCATACGCTGGTGGCTTTGCAAGGGAGTCATGGAATCCGAAGGAAGCGTTGTGGTCCCAGCATTTTGAGGAATTGCCACTTGTCAATGTTGACAAGGTGTGGCAAGGTTCCTGCTCTAGACTACAGTGCTCTCATGGGGCCCCATGGCTCAGATGCAGAAAGCTGCAGACCTATCTCCCCTGGATAGGGACTCACAGATGCTGTTATCAGAGCACCAGGTTCCTGAAAGTGTCATGAATTAAGACATTCTTGGTGGATGGTGACAAGAAATGGCTAGCTGTGAGAAGTTTGAGCAGCCAGTGCCATTTCCCAAGGTCACACAGTGGCTGCTGGACGGGCCGTGGTTTAGGCCTCTGGTACTCAGGAGGTGGAGGGGACCCTCCAGGCAGGGCCTGTGCACTATCAGGTGGTGAGGAGAGGGGCTCAGCGGTGAGACACGCCTAAGGGAGGGAGAAAGACACCGTGCTCGGGCTAGCACATTGGTGTTGGCCAGGCACCACGTGTCTACCCACCTAAGCATGAAGTGCTGCTAGAAGGACGACCAGGGCTGGTTTCAGGGGTGCCGGGTCCACAGGAAGGGATGCTGGTGGGACCATGATTGGAGCCCTCTGTCTTCTCACCAGGAAAAGGTCTGGCACAATATGTGAATAAATGCTGCAAAGTGAGTCCTGGGGGTTCACTGTCCACCTAGGTCACATGTCACGTGCAGCCTGGCCAGCACCCTGCTGGAAGCCAACTCTGGAGCCCCAGGCATCTGGAGCGCAGGGCAGGGGCCCACACACAGCACCCTGGGCCTCAAGCAACAGCCTGGCCGAGCTGGCTAGGCACACCTGGCTGCTGGCCCTTTCCATCATGGCTGCTTCCTGTGTGTCCACATTGGAGTCTGGTTCTTCCACCTGGAAAGCAGCAGTGGACAGTGGCCCTGGGCTGGTACTCAAACCCCAGCTCCACCACTTCCAGGGGGTGGGGGAACCTTAGGTTTTGAGTGCCTCAGTCCCCTCCTCTGTGAGATGGGAAGGGTGACACCACTTCAGAATCGTCACCTCGGGGAGTCAGAGGAACGTGACAGTAGCAAATGCCCCACGGGTTACCACACACGTGTTACAGATTGCATGTGTTTTTATTAGTAACAATACATGTCAACCTTTTCCAAGATTGTCCAATAAAATCGGGGAGGTTTTTCTTGGTGTTTTTGTCTGTACTGGGGATTGAGCCCAGTGACATTCTACCTCTGAGCTACACCGAGCCCTATTTTTTATTCTTTACTTTTTTGAAACAGGGTCTCACTACGTTGCAGAGGTCCTCACTAAGTAGCTGAGGCTGGCTGTGAACCTGCAATCCTCCAGTCTCAACCTCCCAAGTACTGGGATTACAGTAGGTACGTGCTACCACGCCCGGCATAAAATCATGTTTTAAGTAAAAGTAAATAAGTCTTGAACAGCTTAATTCATTCACCCTTCCAGAAGTCTTGCTGTGTGCAGGGTGTGGTGGACCAGGCAGGAGTTGTGTGTGTGTGTGTGTGTGTGTGTGTGTGTGTGTGTGTGTGTAAGGAAGGGTTACTACTGAGGCATGGGACCCACCAGTGCTCCAGTAAGTCAACCCTTTCCATTTGCTGAGGTCTGAGCTGCAGGCTGGCCCTCTGTCTCCAACGCTGTGTGCCTGGGTCTGATCCTCATGTTCCCCTAGCCTGCTCAGTGCTGTGGGCTGCTCACAGGTCAGCAAGCTCTGGTCCCCACTGGCTTCCCAAGAGTGAGTGTCCCACACACCCAGGGGGACAAGGCCAGACATCTTAGGACTCAGCCTCCAAAACTCCAGGGTCGCTTGGGCTGAACTCCCGACTCAGGTGGTCCTCCGTGAGCTCAGTCCCAGGCAGGTAGCAGTCTCTACCTTTGTTGGGGATGGCCACACCCACAGGAAGGAAAGGCGGAGCCGGCCGGTCCTGCCTCTGGTCACCAAGGCCAACAGGATTGCACGCAGGTGGCAGGACGCCGGCTTACTCTGCACCAGCTGCTGGGAGCAGGTGCACACTCGGAGGCTGGCTCCCGAGGCCTCCGGCTGTGGATGTGTCATCTCTCTGTGTCCCCAGATGGCCACCCCCGTGTACCTGTGTCCCAATCTCCTCACTGAGGGCCCTGGTCAGTGGAATGGGGCTGCCCTACTGACCTCACTTACCTAGTTTCCTCTCCAGAGACCCCGCCTCTGAACCTATCCACGTTCAGAGGCGCTGGGGTTAGGACGTGAACGTGTGCATTTGAGGAACAGCTCCAGCCCATCAGCCCGTCACAGATGCAGAGATGTAGGGTGCAGCTGTCACACAGGACGGGCCTCCCAGTACTTCCAGAAAAGGAGTTTCCTAAAACTGTCAGGATTCTCGTCCCAATCAGCCGCAGGGACAGGCACCAGGGTCTAGAGGGAGCCGAGGCCACCGTAGGGCAAGAGCCCAGGGCAAGCAGCCCTAGACCTCTCCCGGAGGGAGGAAGGCCGGTCTGCTTTCATGGACTCCACTGTTGCCCTCTTGCCCTCCCACAGACGGGCTGGTGGGCTGAAGGGTCTCTGAGAGACTGGACCTGAGCACTGCAGCTCCTCACGGTCTCTCCGAGTCTGGCCAAGGCCAGGTTGGGAGGGTGGAGGGCTTCATCACCAAAGGGAAAGGAGCAGGGTGTGCAAGACCTGCCTCTGCGCAGCAGAGGGGAGTTAGCACTCTGCTGGGCTTCAGCAAGGAGCTGTGGATGGAGGTGTGTGTCTCACAGGATCACAAAGGGACGGGAGCAGCCACTTCCCACCAGGAGAAATGGCACACGTTGCTTGTCAGTCCTGAGAGGACTTTCCTCAAGCGTGTGTGCACATGCGTGTGTGTGTGCATTCCATGCAGGCGTGTATGCCTCAGTGTGTGCACACATGCCCCACCTAGATCGCCGGTGCGGGGGGGGGGGTGCACTGAGTTGGCCTCAGTGGGCAGTGACCTCCGGCCAGTGGTCACTGGTGTGCATCACATGGGCGCCCACACGTCCTCCTGCCCCCATCTCTGCCTGGACTCATCTCCTGACGCCGTGGAGCACCTCAGCCCACCCTTGGAGGTGGAGGAGCGGAGGCGGGCTCCTCCCCTGGCAGCCCTCCCGTTCAGGCAGGGCCGGAGCGTGTGAGTCGAGGGGACCGTGGAGGCTGGTGGGGCCACGGGTGGGCTGTGCGGAGTCTTGAAGGCAGGGAGGCCAGCCTCCCCAGGGTCAGATGCCCCTGTGGAGGACGGCATGCAGCCGATACCTGAAGGGTGCTGGCGGTGCAGCAGTGGGGGGCCCGGCAAGGAGGAGGCCCTGAGGAGTACCCCACGTGACCAAAGCCCTCACACCACCGTGCACCCCGCTGACCTGAAATCGCAGCATGCCTGCAGCAGCCTCCTGATGAACTTGTGCAGTGCGAACTCACAGTCCTGGCCTGGGAGCCTGAGGACAGCACAGACATCCCGGCGGCACTTAGGTGTGGAAGGACGAGAAAGAAAACACACTTCCCCGGGAAAGGGTCCGATGCTAATCATTGGCTGGAGTCAAAACTATTTTCTCCACTGCTTCAGGGGCCCTGGGCCCTCCCCGCCCTGTCCTTTTTCCACTGAGCTGTGTGGAATGACTCCCGCTGAGCCACACCTGGGCTTCCGTCCCTGAACCGGTGTGACGTAGCTGTCAGCGGTTCTCGACCCCAGCACCGGGCCATGCTCTCTGGTGGCCCATCCTGTGCCCTGTGGGAATGTCTTAGTTAGTTTCCCATTGCTATAACAAAGTACCTTGGGGCTGCTTCACTTGTATGGAATAGAAGTTTACTTGGCTCGTGACTCTGGGGCCGGGGGTCCAGAGCAGCCGGAGGGTCTGCTGAGGGTCTTCCTGCTGCAGCAACATGGCGGGGGCACCACCCAGAGAGACCGAGTGTGCGTGTGAGCCCAGGCCCCTCTTCTTACAGTGCCATGGCGGGGGCCACTGTCACCATCTCATCATCAAATATAATACCTTCAGAGCCCCCACCTGTGGGCGCCATCAACACATGAACCCGGGACTAAGTTGCTGTCAAGCTGGTAGCGGGTGGTGCTGGGCATCCTGGGCTCCGTCCACAGGGTGCCCGAAGGGTGCCAGCAGCGTCCCCACCCCCCGCCCCGTGGGCTCAACCTCAGGACTCCAGACCCTGCAGATGCCTCGGGGACAAAAGCATCCCCGTGTGGGTCTCTCAGCCGTCTGCTCAGGACAGGAGCACCCGGGGCTCTTTTTGGTACTAGTGATGTAGGACAGAAGGAATAAAATTTAGGCAGAAAGGAGACATTGGGGGGGAAGGGAAAGATAGTTTTAAAATCTGAAGAGTTCTAGCTGACCCCACCCTATAGGGTGTGCTCAATCTTAGAAAAGTCTAAGTGTGCCACACCTTTTTAATCCCCTGAATCCCAGCCCCCACCGGACACTCAGGGCAAAGGTCAGACCCATCTTGAAACACCCATCTTAACCTGAGGAAGAGGAGGGCCCACTTTGGACCGCCTACCTGTCGCCCACCAATACCTGGAAGAAGGAGGAGGTCCAGACTTCTTCTGCACCCACCTCTCGAAAGCCTATAAAAGACGGACTTAGACCACGCCTCGGCCTCTTTGGAACTGGGAAACGCATCTGGCCAGGAAGATGCCTCCTCACCCGTTTTTCTCCCCCTTTCCTTATTTTTCCTAAATAAATTCCTACTTTTTGTTCCTAAATGGCACGTATTAAAATTCTTTTTATCACGGATGCCAAGGACCCACGAGTGGGACCGGTTATCCCACAACACTAGGGATTGAACCCAGTGGCGTTCTACTTCCAAGATACACCCCCAGCCCTGTTTTATTTTTCATTTTGAAACAAGGTCTTGCTAAGTTGCTGAGGCTGGCCTTGAACCTACGCTCCTCCTGTCTCAGCATCCCCAGTACTGGAATTACAGGTGCGTGTCACCATGGCCGCCCAGCACCCTGGGCCTTGTATCCACTGATTACTTCCCTCTCCCCTCTCTGAGGGCCACCCTCGGGGCCTTAATCCCAGGCACTTCCAAACTGCCTTTAAGGTGGGCTGACAGGTCCCTGTGGCCAGAGCAGTCGTCCTGCAGATGAGGGGACAGCTCGTCCTGTATGGCAGCTGTCCCAGGAGGGAAGCCACTGAAGCACCCACGTGAACTGCTCAGGAGGAAGGAAGGAGGGTCCAGGCAGGCCCAAGAAGCTCTCTCAGGGAAACCGCCCCTCCCTCCCCACCGAGGGGCCGCCTGCTCTCTCTGAAGCCTGTGTCCACTTCTCTCTGTGTCTCCTCGCTGAAAGGAACCTCCCAGGAGCCCGGCCACCAGCCACGCAGCCCAGGACGCAGCTGGGCTCGGCGCTGCCTGTTCTTAAGCGTGTCTTCAAGCTTAGCGTCTGAAGTGAGAAGACAGGTGTTCACTGCCCCCGCATCTGTTGGAGCTCTGTGTGCTCAGACCTCCTGCTCAGCCCTGCAGAGGTCAGCTACCTGCCCCCCCCAACACACACATACGCACTGCCAGTTGCTGTCGATAAAGTTTTATTGGCACAGCCACACACGTTCATTTTCACACTGCAGAGGCTGAGCTGAGCAGCTGCATTGGGGAACCTGTGTGTTTGCACTTTGCCTTTTCTGGACACCATCTGCCAACCCTGTTCTAGAACATTCACTCCAGCAAGTTTAGTCCCTGCCGAGCAGAGCCCATGCTGTATGCTTGTAGGTGTGCAGGTCGGTCTGATTGATGGCTGGGGTCTTCATTTCTGCTCTGAAGACCCTTAAGACCCTTACTCACATTTAAAAGTCAGAAAGTGTGAATAAACAAAGATCTGAGGAAACGCTCCTCCTCTCCCCCTTCCCCAGTACACTTTAGTCTCACGAGGACTTGCCCCTGGCTCCCTCTGCTCCCGGGATGATGTGACTTCCAGGTAGGAGCCACACTTTCCTGCCTTTCATTATTGGGAATTTCTAAATCTTGAAATAATGTGCTTTTCCTCAGTTTAAACATTTAAAACCTTAAGAACTCACTGAGCCAGTTTTCTGATAAAAGCATTGGTTCTTTGGGCAAATGGGATAGATATTAGTCTCTTGATTTTTACAAAACCCTTTTGCTGGACGCAGCAGCTGTGGCCTCCTGGCTGCTCTGAGTGGCTGGAAGCGGCCGGGGACAGGCCACCCAGCATGGTCATCGTGTGTTACGTGCCCACCCGCTTTAGAAAGGCCCTTCTCTGCTTTATCCCAAATGGAGACAAGTTTAAGATGGAAACCAGGAAGAAGTTGACTTATTTTGTTAACTGTCTTCAATTATACTCTTTTACTAGAGGCCAAGCTGGGAACTAGAGAATGTTATGCTGAGTGAGGTCATTCACAGAAAGTCAAAGGTTGTATGTTTTCTTTCCTATGTTGAAGCTGGAGAGAAAATAGAAAACAAAGCTGGGCTCGACACATGCCTGTAATCCCAGTGCTTGGGAGGCTGATTCAGGAGGATCACAGGTTTGTGGCCAGCCTCAGCAACCTTGAGAGGTCCTCTGCAACTTGGTGGGACCCTGTTTCAAAATAAAATAGAAGTTGGGCATGGTGGCGCATGCTTGTAATCCCAGCATTTGGGAGGTTGAGACGGGAGGATTGCAGCTTTGCAGCCAGCCTCAGCTACTTAGTGAGGCCTTCCACAACTTAGTGAGACTCTATTTCAAAATAAAGAATAGCCGGGCATGGTGGCACAAGCTTATAATCCCAGCATTTGGGAGACTGAGACCGGAGGATCCAGGTTCACGTCCAGCCTCAGTTACCTAGTGAGGCACTCCACAACTTAGTGAGACCTTGTTTCAAAATAAAGAGTAAAAAAGATAGGGCTGGGGGTATAGCTCGGAGGTAGAATGCCCCTGAGTTCAATCCCCAGTACCGCAAAAAATAATAAATAAAAAATTTAAAAAATTGGGCTGGGGGTGTAGCTTGAAGATAGACTGCCCCTGGGTTCAATTCCCAGTACCATGAAAAAAAAAAAAAATAGGGCTGGGGGTGGGTGTGTAGCTCAGTGGTAGAATGCCTCTGGGTTCAATTCCCAGTACCGCTCACACATAACAAGGGCGGAGGACTTTAGGTAAGTGCGGAGGGGACCAGTGGAATAGTGGAAGGGGACTGGGGAGGGAGACGGGGAAGGGAGAAAAGACTTCAAATAGGAAGGTGTCACAGCCAATCTCACTAGTACTTACAGGGGAGGGGCGTGGGGTGGGACCCAGGGGACTCACACGAGTGCCGTGCGCAGGCATGCTCGTGTCCTTTTCAGCCTTATTGTGTGAAAAGACGTGGAGTGAAGGGTTCCTGGGGCTGCTGTGACAAGGACCACAATCCCATGTGCCTCCAAGCAGCTCTACCCCGGGCTTCTCCGGCCAGTCGGGATGGGGTGTTGTGTTATTTTTAATTTAGGGCATTCTCTGCATCTATACAATTTTTCCTCTTCCCTTTGTTGATGTTTTTATTTTTCTTTCTTTTTTTTTTTTTTTTTTTTTTTTTTTTTTTTTTTTTTTTTTTTTTTTTTTTTTTTTTTTTTTTTTTTTTTTTTGCATTACTGGGGATTGAACCCAGGGGCATTCTACCTCTAAGCTACACTCCCAGCCCTATTTTTTTTTTATTCTTTATTTTGAAACAGGGTCTCACTAAGCTGCAGAGGGCCTCACTAAGTACCTAAGCCTGGCCATGGACCTGCGACCCTCCTGTCTCAGCCTCCCAAGTACTGGGATGACAAGCATGCGCCACCATGCCTGGCTGTTTTTCTAATTTATAATTAGCGATTGCGATTCCCAATCACAAGTCACTTTTCTTTTCCTAGTTCCTGCCTGTCATTTTCTGTTTAAAATGCATGGAGGAAATGAGAAATGTATAAAACAAAGAGGTT
Organism: Graphiurus murinus; assembly: GCA_004027655.1. Taxonomy (NCBI): domain Eukaryota; kingdom Metazoa; phylum Chordata; class Mammalia; order Rodentia; family Gliridae; genus Graphiurus; species Graphiurus murinus. The sequence continues at coordinate 62,337 of PVLC010001092.1, read as the reverse complement.
TTGCATTGCATGAGAAATGGACTGGCCGCATCAGTATTCAGAAAGGAGCTGTCAGGAAGCTGACCTGAGCACTCGGTCCAGAGATTTCTTCCCTGGCTGAACACCGGGAGGATGCACGGGCTTTTCCTCGAAGGCGACACCTGGCCGCCCTTACCCGGTGATGCTGTCTTGGGGAATAGGGCTGGACGGCGTGGAGTCCTGGCAGCTCGTCCTGATGTCTAGAGCGTGGTGTCTCCCCAGGGCTCTGCCTAAGGCGACCATCTTCCTTTCAAATGTCATTGCCTATTCTAAAACCATCCTCGTCGTTCACATTAACCTTTATCAGTTGAACTCCCATACTGTTTGCAATACGATAACAGAGTGTCTTGTGCGAGTGAATCAAATCCTGCAACCACCAGATACTCACTAAGCTCTACTGAGAGTCAGGTGCTGTGCCCAGCCACGCGTGGCGTCCACTCACTGCAAACGAGGGTCTGGAAATGGCAGTGATCTAAACACAGTACGCACTGCATTGTCTGCCTGCACCAGGACAGCCACCAGAAGGCGCCCTGCACTGCCACAACAGATCTCCTTGTCTCTGTCCTTCCCTTGACAACCATTCATGGTGCCTGGTTTCTATTCTCATGGCACAATATGGTGGCTGGAGCTCCAGCTATTACATCCAACATTCCAGGCAGTCGAAGAGGCACACACCAGCTGCTCCTCCTTCCCTCATCCTTTTAAGCAGCTCTGCAAGCTCACCATGGATTTTGCTTACATGCTAAAGTCTCCCCTGGGTGTGAAGGCCATGCTCAGGGCTAGAGAGGAGCTGGTAGAAGCTGATGCTCAGGTGGAAGTCACACCCGCCTCTCCGATACCCCTAGGTCTGTCCCTGCCTGGACCATCCTCAGGCTGACACTCAGGAACACGCCCAAGCTCCCCAGGTTTTAATGCAGAAACACTCCTGATTCTCCTTGGAGATAGCGTGCGTTCAGAGCCCTCGAAGAGGGCGATCCAGCCGGTGGGAAGGTGGCCGCCGGGCCAGCTCCTCGTGGCTCTGGAGCGTCCCCTCTTCTGTAGAGTTTCCCCGCCCTGGGCTGGTCGTACGCGTGTGCAGAGAAGATTTAGCCAGACTTCCCAATCTTTCGCTCTCTTTTTTAATAAACCAGCATAAAGTAGAATTTATTTACATAATGCAATGATCCATGAAGGTTACCATAACACTGAGGGACCATATTAACCGCTTCAGTGGAATTCATTAGAAATTAACTACCACTTAAATTAATTTTCCCACAGTCACAAGGCTGTAATGGCAGGAGAAGGCGCCGTCCATCAGCGGGTGCTGACAGGGGACCTGTCACCGCCGTTATTTATCGGGGAACTCGCCCACCGGGGAGCAGGTGGAGCAGGCTCACTGCGCAGGGCCTCCAGACTCGGGAAGCCTCTCTAAAGGGCCCCAATCCCCCGCTGATAAGTGATTGGCCTCACCAAACCCACCCTGGCGCGCCCACAGGCAGGGGCACCGGGGCCGCCCAGTCACGTGGCCAGAGGCCCCAGGGAGGGACGCCTTTGTTCCAAATCCCTGGGAAGTGCCCGTGCTCCAGGCAGCACGGGAGCCCCAGCCTTCTGGAGGAACAGGGCCCTGCAGAGCCCGGCCGACAGCTTAACCACTCCTGATTGCTCCTGGGGGAGAGCTACTGGGGCTCCACTGCCTCCTGTTTACACAGACACACCACATGTGCACACACGTGCGTTGTCGTGTGCCCTGCACGTGCAGGTGTATGTGTGCATGCATGTTGTATGAGTGCGTACCTGTGTACAAGTGCACACGTGGTTTGTGTGCACATTTGTGTGGAGTGTGCAGTCATGTGCGTGCATCCGTGGAGCATTCATGCATGTGCCTCGTGGCGTGTGCATGTTGTGCACATGGTGTGTGGCGTGTGCATATGCATGTGGACTAGAAGGGGCCTCGGCCATTCCTGGTCCTGCACTTCAGCATCCAAGACTGTTTTGTTCTGGGAGGGGGGGCAGGGCCCGAGGGAGAGAAGCTTCTGGAGATGAGATCGCTTGCTACTCCCAGGAGATCTCAGCTGAGCACTCGTGGGGCACGGGCTCAGCAGATCCAGACGGGAGTCCCCTAGGTGAGGGGCTGAGGCAGACGCCCCACAGGGCGAGGACGGGGAGCCCATCTGCAGAGGAGGTGAGACTCCCCGCTTCCTCAGTTTCTGAGCCACACTCAAGGACAGAGTGGAGGTGGCAGCATGGGGGCCTGCGATGTGCCCCACTCACCGCCTTTCCAGGGGTGCTGGAGCTGACACCCATGCCCGGGAGGCTCCAGGACTCTCCGACTGGCTGCGGGGTGGTGGCGGATCTGAACTTCCTGTCAGACTAGCTCCTTCTTCTTCTTCTTTTTTTTTTTTTTGCGGTACTGGGGATTGAACTCTGGGGCATTCTACCTCCGAGCTACACCCCCAGCCCTATTTTTTATTCTTTATTTTGAAACCGAGTCTCACTAAGTTGCAGAGGGCCTCACTAAGTAGCTGAGGCTGGCCTCGAACCCGGATCCTCTGGTCTCAGCCTCCCAAATGCTGGGATTACAAGCGTGCGCCACCAGCTCCTTCTGAGAGTTGGCCCCATGTGCGCGGCCCGGTGGAGGCAACACCCCAGTCCTCACCTCCTCCGGCTGCGGCCCAGCTCCCGGTGTCACAGTGAGGCTGGGCGCAGCTCACCCCACCCCAGGTGTGTCTCGGCACCGAAGGGCACCTGGTGTTTCCAGTCTGCCGTGCCGGAGAGGGTGGCCATGGCGTGGCCCGGTGGACGCTGTGGATGGAGGAGGGCCTGGGCTGCAGCCCGTCCCTGTGGAGGGCCAGCACTGTCCTGAACCCACGGGGCTCCCCGTGCTGCTCTCCCTGCTTATCGGGGGCACCTGAGCTCAGGCCTTGTGCTCCAGGTGGAGGTCGGGAGCACTAAGATGAACAGGATCAGGGAGCACGCACTCCTTCCCGGGCTGAGGCTGGGCGTCCAGAGCTGCGTGCGTGCGGGTGTACCTGCGTCGTGTGTCTGCCTGTGCTTCAGCTCTACTCTACCGCACGGTCATGTCACGGTGGGGTGTCCCAGGGCCAGAGAGCACCCCCCTGAGTCCCCTGAACTGCCACGGCCACACAGTTGAGTCCCAGACCACCACCCTCCGACGGGCTCGGGGTGGGAGGATCCAGATGAGGGGCCAGATGAGGGAACTTCCAGAATGTATCTGCCCCTCCCTGCTCAGAGCAAGGTAAGAACAAGAATAGGCGATCAGAGCCAGACGTGGTGGCGCACACTTGTAATCACAGTCCTCGGGAGGCTGAGACCAGAAGATCTGGGTTCGAGGCCAGCCTCAACTACTAGTGAGGCTCTCTGCAACTTAGTGAGACCCTGTTTCAAAATAAAGAATAAAAAATAGGGCTGGGGGTATAGCTCAGAAGTAGAATGCCCCTGGGTTCCATCCCCAGTACCGAAGAAAGGAAGGAAGGAAGGAAGGAAGGAAGGAAGGAAGGAAGGAAAGAAAGAAAGAAAGAAAGAAAGAAAGAAAGAAAGAAAGAAAGAAAGAAAGAAAGAAAGAAACAAGCAACCCGCCAGCCAGTCACCTGCCTGATCTGAAATGCAGCAGGGTGCCTGGTGGTGTAGAGAAGCTGAGGGAGGTGCTGGGAGGGCGGCTTCTTGTGGGGATGCTCTTGCAGAAACTGCCTTGCTCCCGCCCCACAGGCCGCTGCCCCTGCCCTGGGAGGGAACCCAGCAGATCCCGAGTCCCTGGAGCCAGCAGCCCTTGCCCCATGGGCAATTCTGAGCCTGGGCTGCTTCCCCGTTTGCTTGAGGTTCTATGTAGTTCTCCTGGGACTGTGGGCAGAACGTCCCCTCCTGTGGCACCCTGGCCGGTGGTGGCTGTCGGGGTCTGGGCAGCGGAGGCTGCGGAATCACGGCTGCCTGGGCCAACCCATCCTGCAGCACCTCTGCTGAAGCCCTCGGCGGGGGCGGGAAGGAACAAGTGCCCCAGCCCAGCGTCCCCTGTCCTGGGACTTCCTTGGGGCATGCCGGCCACACAGTGGGGCTCTCCATGCAGTCCAGGGAGGCCTGTGTGTACTGACAGCCATGCCCTCCCAGATCACGCTGGGGGAGGGGGCAGCTGGAGGGAGACTGAGGACCGCACACAGGTGCCAGCCATGCACATCAGCCTCCTGCGGACCCAGGCGGGGAAGGGATGCCCGGAGCCCCTTGTCCAAGAGCCCCTCCCCCAGCAGTGGCCGTGGGGTTGATTTTGTTGGTGGGCTTTAGGTCTAGGGACTCTTAGTTTCCTCTCCAAGGCCAGTGAACAGAGACACAGTCCTGAGGATCGGGGCAAAGCTTCTGGCAATTAAAATCCACATGGAGCCAGGCATGGTGGCGCACGCTTGTAATCCCAGCATTTGGGAGGCTGAGACCGGAGGATCCGGGTTCGAGGCCAGCCTCAGCTGCCTAGTGAGGCACTCTGCAACTTAGTGAGACCCTGTTTCAAAATAAAGAATAAAAAATAGGGCTGGGGGTGTAGCTCAGTGGTAAAATGCCCCTGAGTTCCATCCCCAGTACTGCAAAAAAAAAAAAATCCACATGGAATCGCCTCTCCTCAAACAACAGTTTCCACCTGTGCACAGCTTCCCAGCGTCTTCCAGAAAGTTCCCACATCAAGGACCGCCAACGTGGGGCCCGAGGAAGAGCAGCCCATGGACCCCTCAGACACACGGCCCTCGGGGTGCCCTGGGGGACCATGGTGCTCACCACAGAAGCGCCCTCCTGGGCCCATGTGGCTCCGTGGTGAACGCCTCCCCGGTTCAGGCAAGGCCCAGGGTTCCACCCCAGCAGCGCCAGCACCTCAGAAAGTGCCTCCCTCCCAGAAGCCCAGCTCTGTCGTCTGACTTCTTCTGAAAGCATGTGTCCACGTACGCTCGTGGGGGGAGGGTGGACATTTGTCATTTCCACCACATTGCCGAGGGGTCTGTGACCTGGACGGGGCTTGTTGTCCGCCCCGAGGAGGAAGCCGCTGCCTCTCTGCCTCTGCTGGCTCTGCGAAGCGCCCTTCTGCCTCCTGAGGCGCTTCCTCCCCGGGACCGTCTCTGGGAGCTCCGTGAAGAGGAGCATCCTGAGCTAGGGTGGCCAGGGGCCTCTCTCCATTGCAGATCCCCCGCCCTGGCCTCGCCCCTGGGTTCCCGCGTCTGGCTGCCCTAGCCCAGCCCCCTGCCCACCCGCAGCTCCAGAGCCAGGCCCTGCATTCCTGCCTGGTTATGATTAACCTGTTCAATGTGTTCCTCTTAATGCAGAGCTGTTTTCTCATCCTCCAATTCCACCAACTGGAAAACAGCATATAGCCCCAGGCCAACGGAATAATGCGGGTGTCAGGCACAAAGAAACGGATTTGTTTTGAGTCCTCTAAGGACGAATGATGGACATGTAAAAATGTTTCCCTGCCTTTCTTTCAGGGAATACTTAGTTTAGAATTAACTTCTGTCAGAGAAACACAATTTCCCGCACCTACTCTGGATGACTTCCCACCGTCTCTATTTTACGGGGGAAAATACCACGCTGTGTTTGACACGTATGATTACAAGTTTACAGAATCTACTTTACGTTTCTGCTGCTATTATTGTTTCTCTTTAGGAAAAGCTACTCATTAGAACCAAACCGAGGCCTTCCTTCTGGAGAAACAAATAAATGCGGGGAATTGGCTGTTCCCAGCTGAGCCAGCCCATTCATGGGGGGGGGGAGAAGGGCCCCCCAGGCTAAGAGGAGGGAGCTGGGTGGTGAGAGTCGGAACGGAGCGTTGCTTTCCTTCTGGGAGGATACACACACACAAAAAAAAACACATGCTCTCTCACACACACACAGGTCTGCACACTTACACATGCACACACACACAGGTCTGCACACTTTACACACACACGCACACACACACACACACACGCACACACAAGTCCTGCACGCTCAGGGATGCAGGGCTGGCACGGAACAGGCACACAGTGGACAGGTGTCACAGGTGCCACCCCCCCACACCGTGCCTAAGGGCGCTGGAGCCAGCGGTCACCCGGCAGCCGACCCTCCCACCAGCAAGGCTGCTCAGGAAAGCCTGCCTCTTCCAGCCCGTCTGCACACCCGCTGTCTTTGCCAACGTCCCCAGGGAGGAAGGGACACAGGGTGCCAGGCTTCCTGCAGCCAGAACGGGTCCCACAGCTGCTGTGAGCTTCCTCCTCACCTCCTACTTCCCAGCCAGGAGAGGGGGGAGGGCTTTTCTGCGGGAGGTCAGCTCGTCCACTCCCGCCATTTACACCAGGAATGGACGCAGCGAGCTGGGCACTAGCCAGCCCACTGCTGCCACTCTGCCTGGCTAGAAGCCTCCTATATCTGTTCCGAGGTCCCACACCCTGCAGAGTTGTCACCCTTTGTCTGTCTGGCTTGGTCGGCCAGGGCTGCCGCACCAGAGCTCACAGCGGCTCGAGCGACACTGTCTGTCTGTCTGTCTCCTGCCATCCTGTAGGCGTTGTTAGGTCCAGTTGTGGCGGGCAGGCCGGCTCCCTGCCCCCACCCCCGGCTCCCTGTGTCCTCCCAGGACAGTCCTCTGCGCATGCGTGTCCGTAGCATCCTTCCTTTTCCTACAAGGACCCCAGCCCACCCTATGACCACAGCTCATCTTGGTTACTTCCCCAAAGCCCAGTCTCCAGATACCGACAGGCTCAGAGCTTGGTGGCGATTTGAGAGGACCAGACCCAGCCCTCAGCCTTGTCCTTTCTGGGCCGAATGGCCCAGCTGCCACCCCAGACCCAGCAGGAGAGCCACAGGTGCGCTTCGAGGCCCCTGACCCTCAGTCTCCTGCCAGCGAGGTCCGTGTCCACAGGAAGCTCGGGGCCACTGCCCTGAGCACAGCCCTGGAGGAGGCGACTCTGCTCAGAGCCTCCAGGATGTGCCGGCTCACCCTGCGTGCCACCAGGCGTGGGGGCGGAAAGGAGAGAGTTCCAAGAGGGAGAGGCAGCAGGAGCCACTGGCCAGGCGTGTCCCCACCCGCCTACCAGAGCAGCTGGCCGTAGTCCAGGAGGGGAGCCCCGAAAGCTGAGCACCACCCGCCGGCCGGGGCTGGCGCTGGGCTGTGGGTAGCAGAAGACCCACAGCTCTGAGTGGGGTGGCCGCCACGAGGAGGCAGGACGATTGTTGGGTCCTGGATGCCTGGTGCGGAAAAACACAAAACGCCTGTTCTGCCAGCCCCAGGAGGAAGGGGACCTCGCGCCTGAGCCAAGTGGGGAGCCCTGGGGACAGCTGAGAAGAGGCACTGGGCAGCCGGGGCCCACTTCTGAGAACCGGAGCCCAGCCGTCTCCCGGTCCTCACCTCAAGCCCGCTGCAGCCGTGTTCGTCTGGAAGGACTCTCCCAAGGAGGACCCACCCTGCTCTTTGCTAGGCGCTCATGACTTGGGATAATTCCAGGCCGTACCTTTACCATTGGGACTACACTGGATTAGTTGACATTTTGAATTATCAATACAATAAAGGGTCATTTCAAGCCGGGCGTGGTGGCGCACGCTTGTAATCCCAGCATTCATTCGGGAGGCTGAGACGGGAGGATCCGGGTTCGCGGCCAGCCTCAGCTACCTAGTGAGGCACTCCGCAACTTAGTGAGACTCGGTTTCAAAATAAAGAATAAAAAATAGGGCTGGGGGTATAGCTCGGAGGTAGAATGCCCCTGAGTTCAATCCCTAGTACCGCAAAAAAAAAAAAATAAAAATAAAAATAAAAATAAAAATAAAGGGTCATTTCAGAAAAACTTAGAGTTAAACAAATATATATATACATATATATTTTCTCAGAATGATATAGGTATAAAGCTCCATCATTCTGAGAAAAGCATATTGTGGGTTCTTTGGACACTGGAGACTGACCCATATAGCCACATGCTCCTTCCTCTCGTTTGCTTTGATGGACCTCTCACGACGCAGACTCCTCCTCCACCACCCACCCCCCAGTCATTCCCCCATCACCCACAAATCCCGTTTCTTCCTCATAGCTTAGGCTTGCCTGCTCGAGACCCTCGTGCAGGTGGGATCGTCTGGTGTAAACCCGCTGGTGTCCAGCGCCCTTCCCGCAGCCCTTTCACTTAATTCTGAGTCTGCACTACCTTTGTGTTCCTGTCTTAGTGTGCTGGTGGCTAGTGCAGTCTTGATAGAAATGTACTGCTCTTCCTTATTCACTAAGAGTTTTTAAAAATGATTTATTTAAAAAATAAATGATATAGCATCAAACGGTGTATTTGCACCTATGGAATTGGTCGTCTAATTCTTCTTTATCCCCTACCGTGGTGAGCTACCTGGGCTGGCTTTCTCATGTTCGGCAGCAGGTGCTGGAGGGCGCTCCCCACTGATGGTGCCGTGGTACTTATTGCTCAGTCTGACACACCCGTGCTTTGTTAATGATGCTCACCAAAGATATTGATCTGTAAATTTCTTTTCTTGGGATGTCTTTCTCTGGCTTTTGAATCCTGGTTCCCGCAGCCTCATGAGCTAGTTTAGGAAGTGATCGCTCCTCCTCTAATTCACAGAAGAGTTTTTGTAGGCTAGATGTTCATTCTCTCCTCACACCGGATGAGATTCACTGGTCAGGTCATTTGAGCCTGAAATTTTCTTTGTAAGAAGCTGTTTAATTATGAACTCAATGTCTTTGACAGATAGGGGGCTATTCAAATTCCTGCTTCTCTTGAGTTTACCTTGGTAACTTCGGTCTTTCGAGGACTGGGTCCACTTGATCTACGTTGCCAAACGCAGCGGCCCAAAGCTGCTCAGGATGGCTCCCACTCTGGAGTCTGTCTGAAAAACCTGTCGGGAAGCTCTCTGCACATCCTGACACAGGCAGCTTTGTTTTGGTTTAGTTTTTGTTCTGTCGTTGTGCTTGTTAAAGGCTTTTCCATTTTATTAAGCTTACAAAAAACTCATAATTGGCTTTGTGCATTTTTTCTGTTTTATATTTCATTAAGTTCCCTACTATTTTTATTACTTCTTTTTCCCCTACTTACTTTGAACTTCATCTCTTCTTCTTTTCCTAGTTTCCTAAAATAGAAGCAAAGATAATTGATTTTAAACTTTTCTTTATGTCAAATGTAGATACTAAAGCAATATATTTTCCCCTAAGGGCAGCTTTGGCTGCATCCCACATTTTCATATTTTATTTTAATATTCCAAGTTGATTTTCTTGGATACCTCAAAGGCATCTTTCAATGTGCAGAACTGGATTTTCTTAGGCTGCTTGAATGAGAGTTTTAAATATCAGTTGTGTTCCATTGTGTTGATTTAGTGCTCCAATTACAGGTAGGGAGTGGATTCTGAGCCAGGACCCCACGGCCCAGCCCCAGCTACTTCTGTGTTCTCACTAAGACTCACTTCCTGCAGGTGGACAAGTCCCAGATGGCTCCAATGTGGGTCAGTCACAGCTTAGGTGATAGCAACTGCGCTACCACCTACGTGTAAGGGGGACGTTCTTACCCCGCGGTGCCAGGAAGGCACGGAGTCCCCAAGATGGAGTCAGGTGCTCTAGTCCATGTAAAGTGGGGTGTTCACAAACAGAGTGCTCACCGTGACCCACAATCGCACGGTGTCCTCACAACCCCGGGAGGTGGGGCAGAAGACCCTGCGTTATGAGCAAACAAACCGAAGCCTGAGGACTCCACCTGTCCAAGGTCGAGGTCCTCATGTGTGGCAGGGGGTGTCTCCCTGGCAATTTGCTTCACACGTGAGTTCTTTCTTTTTCACAAAAAGGGGAATACTAAGTACTAAGTCTGCCCTCCTTTTGTGTGCGATTGACTTATAGAATGATTTCTACAGCACTTTCCAGAAACCTGCACCATGCCAGGGACAGGAACCTGTTCACTGAGCAGACGCCATTGAACCCTGGATAGCGGAGGTGCCAGGCTTTCCCAGGAACAGCCCAGCTCGCCCGCTGCTGACTCCTCACTTTCTCCACAATGCCAGAAAGACCCTCCTCTGTCCAGCTCTCACCTTCAAAAGGGAAGGCCCTGCCCACCAGGCCAGCACCCCGAGGAGCAGGCATCCAGTCCAGATTCCTAACCTTCCCTGTGCTCACTAGGAAGATCGGAGTAAGTGCCTCAGTAGTACAAGAAGTGAGAAGCAGCCATGGGTGCACACATAACCACCAAATATTCTCCTGCAAAATAAAACTTGAATAAAATAAGAGCAGCTAGAAGAGGGACAGAGAAAGGGCAAGGGCTGGGGCTGACATTGCATACCTCTGGGTCCTGGTGGTCTTGGGGCACTGGGCAGGGGTCTCCTTAAATTCAGGTGAAATTCACAGAAGATTGATGTTTTTAAAAAAAATTATTTATTTATTTATTTATTTATTTATTTATTTATTTATTTATTTTTATTGCAATACTGGAGATTGAACCCAGGGGCATTTTACCTCTGAGCTACAGCCCCAACCCCACTTTTATTCTATATTTTATTTATTTTGCGGTACTGGGGATTGAACTCAGAGGCATTCTACCTTCGAGCTATATTCCCAGCCCTATTTTTTATTCTTTATTTTGAAACCGGGTCTCACTAAGTTGCGGAGGGCCTCACTAGGTAGCTGAGGCTGGCTGAGAACCTGGATCCTCCGATCTCGGCCTCCCAAATGCTGGGATTACAAGCATGCACCACCATGCCCGGCTTCTATATTTTATTTTTAGTGTGTTTTTATTGGTCCCTTATCAAGTCTCACACCAAAATGTAAATCATGTTGACACTGACATGCATGCACATAGCACTTGGTGCCCCCTCCCCCCGTTCTTCATTTTGCTACAGGTTCTCACTTAGTTGCAGAGGACCTCACTAAGTTGCTGAGGCTGACCTCGAACCTTCGATCCTCCTGTCTCAGCCTCCCAAGTACTGGGATTACAAGTGTGCGCCACCACGCCCAGCTGACTGACGGTTTTGAAGTGAGGGATCCGGTGGCATTTAGTACGTTCACAAAGTGCACCACCACCTCTGTGGAGCTTCAGAACATTTCATCCCCCCAGAAGGAACTCCGGCACACAGCCCTGGCCCAGCCCCGGGCTCCCCCCACCTGCCTCCCGGCACCAGCAGGCCCCTCTTCTGGATATTCCATATAAAAGGAGTCACACGGTGGGTGTGTGGCCGTCTCCATCTCCCCAGCTCCTTCCATCTAGCAGGAGGACGTGACCAGCTCTTCTAGGCAGAAGCGTATGCCCTGACCTCATCCCTTACTGGGCAGAACATCACTCCTTCCCAGGAGCACAGAGCAATTCACTTGTCAACAAATGGACACTAGGGCTGAGCCCGCCCTCTGGCTCGCGTGACACGTGCTCGTGTGTCCTACCCTCTGCGTCCAGGCCTCGTGGGTGTGGACACAGGCGTGCAACTGCTGGGTCCCGTGGGAGCCGCTGCCTGAGGAAGGGCTGAGGTGTTCTGCACTACAGCTCCTCCACTGGTCACGTGGCACTCAGGAGTGGAAGGGCGTCAACCGCAGCTCAGGGGGCGGGAGGGCGCTGGGCTCAGGAGGGGATCGCTCCCTCCTTCCTCCTCCACTGATGGACAGGAGCTGAGCTGTGCCCACCGGGACCTCTCTGGGCGGTCTCAGATGTCTGCCCAGGGCCACTTCCTGTCCTTCCATCAGGACGAGGCTGAGTGGCCCTGCCGTCTAATGGGACCAGCCGAGTAATAAGGAAAGCTCTGCCCAGAGGCCGGTTTACCACCTTGTGCGGGTTCTTCTGGTGCTGTGAGGGTCGAGGTGCGCTCTCCTAGGGAGTCAGGACCCTGCGGAGCAGGACAAGGTAGCCATTGCTTCCTGCAGGGCCACCGCCCACTGCACAGCAGGACAAGGAGGCTGCTGCTTCCCGCGTGCCCTTCAGTCGCCCTTGACCGTCCATGAGGCCACCCTCACCCCATCGCTGTGCCGTCTCGGTCCCACCTCGTGCCAGCCCCCTGGCCCTTCGGGTTTGCAGGCGGACCCCGTAAGCCGCAGCCTCTCCTGGCCTCGGTGAGGGTCGTGAGCTGCTTCCCCACGTGGAGGGGTCTCCGCTCTGCCTGGACGTCTGAATGGACATGACTGTGTGACCGCCAGCTTCACAGCAGCCCTCCCCCTTCTGCGGACAGCCCGTGGGCAGGGCTACAGCGAGGGCCCAGCACCCTGATCTGACGGCCCCCCTCCTCGCCATCCCCCAGTCAAGGCAGAGAGCAGCCCTGAGCGCCTCAATTGGGAATAGTGTGGACTCGCCTCTCGCACAGCCCGGAGTGTGAGCATCTCGGGGGAGCTCTGTGCACCCCGGCCGGCAGGACTCTCCACTTGGCTTTGGGGTTCTTAGCCCGGAAGGAACTGTTATTTTCACAAGATTTTATTTCTATTAGCTTTGCAATTCTTTTTAATAAAGGAATTTTTTTCTTCTTCTCTTTCTCTTGCTCCCAACCAAATAATATTGGAGCCAAACTGAGATACCTGTTTTTCTGCTTCGGAAAAACAAAACAACACATAAAGCTACCCTTTGAAGCCATCTGATTTTTCAGAATTTCCATTAACATAGCAAGTTCGATGTGTAGAACATGGAGCCCATTCTGAAGAAGACTATATTTTCTACTTGTTTGGAGCTCCAGCGTTTTCTGTGTATAAGCAATACTACACTAAATTAGCCTTGCATATTCTACTTACAAGTGTACTTTATTTTATCTATGTGAGAAAATTTCTTACGTATCTAGAAACAGAACAGGTTTAGTTAAGAATTAGTTCAATCAAGAATAATCGCTTTTTCTTTAAAAACACTTTTGTTGTTCCTTCTAACATGGTTACAAAGAAGAAAGGATGAATCTGAGGGGGAAAAAAGATTTTAAAGCTGTTCCAACCTCTCCTTTGCGAGGTCATGTGCAGTGGGGAGGAGGTGAATTTTAGAACCTGGTAAATGCGGGAGAATTCTGCTGTATTTCCTGCTTCCCGGAGCACTTTGCAAATCTAGCATAAAAGCTTGGGGGAGACAAAGAGTGGAGAGGTGGACTCCAACGGTCGCCTCCGATTTCCCAGAGACCACCGCCGACGAGGACTGCGGTCTGGCTGGTGCGCAGACCTGTCGCAGGGCGAGGGTGGGGACAGTGTGAGAGTTCTGGTTCTCTTTATCCCACCCATGGGATTGCAGCCCCGGGAGGAGCGCCCAACAGACACCCTGACGCCGCCCCTTTCCACCTCCCCGGCGGGACAGGACAGGGGAGATAAGAAGCTTGATGTGTCCACCCAACGGGGCTGGAGCAAACATGCCGGGGGCTGCAGGAGCCCCAGTTCTCTGGGCAATCACTCATGCAGTGTGAGGCCAGCAATCCAAAAGGTGCAATGCCGCTATCGGCCTGGAAACTCGGCGCGAGTCAGTTACAGAATAATAATAACAATAATAATAATAATAATAATAATTATTATTATTATTATTATTATTATTATTGTTATTATTATTATTGTCTGTTATGGTACTTGGGATGAAACCCAGGGTCATTCTACCTCCAAGCTACACCCCCCAGTCCTATTTTATTTTTTAGTTTTGAAACAGGGCCTCACTAAGTTGCTGACAGCCTCACTAAGCTGCTGAGGCTGGCCATAAACATGCAGTTCTCCCGTCTCAGTCTCCTCCAAGAACTGGGATTACAAGGGTGCGCCACCACACCTGGCTAATGTTGCAGTCTTGAGTCTGAAGTCTGCAGGCGGGCCAGACACTGGGGCAGGAAATCTCCAGTTCAGCCTTAAGGAGAAGCCTGTCTTTGCTCTTAAAGCCTGCCCCTGATTGGATGAGGCCCACCCACATTGTGGAAGGCTGTCTTCTTGACTCAGAGTCCCGTGATTTAATTTTTTTTGTTTGTTTTTATTTAATGTTAATCTCATCTAAAAAATGTCTGCCCCACAACATCTAGACTGGGGTTTGACTCAGCAATGGGGCACCGCGGTGTTACCAAGCAGACACATAAACTTGACCATCACAAGGACTCTGATAAAAGGGAGACGTGGCCCACATCTGGAGCTCCAGCAGCCACTTTACAACTATGAAGAGCCAGGGGTGGCCCTCACCTCTATCTTGGCACATCCTCTAACATAGGAAGGCACGTCATCTACAGGGTGACAGTCTACTATCATTTTTAATTTTTCACTTTTTTTTTTTTGTGGTGCTGGGGATTGAACCCAGAGGCATTCAACCTTACAGCTATACCCCCAGGCCAATTTGGTTCTTACTTGGAAACAGGGTCTTGCTAGATTGATGAGAGTCTCACTACTTGCTGAGGCTGTCCTCGAACCTGTGATGCTCCTGTCTCAGCCTCCCAAGTACTGGGATTACAAGTGTGTGCCACCACACCCGGCTGTCTACTATCCTTTTTTAATTTAATTTTATTTTTTGCAATACTGGGGATTGAACTCAGGGGCATTCTACCTCCGAGCTATACCCCCAGCCCTATGTTTTATTCTTTATTTTGAAACAGGGTCTCACTAAGTTGCAGAGTGCCTCACTAAGTAGCTGAGGCTGGCTGAGAACCCGGATTCTCTGGTCTCAGCCTCCCAAATGCTGGGATTACAAGCGTGCGCCACCACGCCCAGCTGTCTACTATCATTTTTAAATCAAAGGACTGCCCCCACTAACACTGCCCATGGCCCCACCCTCTAGGGCTCTCTCATTGCAGCAGGTGGCATTCCAGCCGCAGCAGCTCACACCAGCTCTGTGTTCGCCGGGGACCCGACTGGCCTGGAGTCGGGGATGAGCCGCCTCCCCTGAGGCCTGAGGAAGACGTCAGGGGTGACAACAGGAGCAGCCGTGCCACGTGGGCACTGGGGGGACAGCTGCACACCCTGCCTGGCTGCCACCCACCTGCCTGCACGGCCTCTTCCTCTGGGACACAAGGGGCAGCCCACCGCCGGCCCCGCCCTGTGTGTGGACCCCTGTGGACCCACACCCTCGCTCGCCTGCCTTCTCACACCCGGAGGAAGCGTCCAACTTTTCGTGGTCAGTTTCATTTCCAGCCAACACCACACGCCCTTTTCTGCGACCACGAGGGCGCATGTCTGCTCTAGAGGAACGACCGCACAGCTGGGATACAAACACAAATAATTGGCCATGCGACATTCTTAATGAAAAGACACGTTGGGTTGGTTGTAATGGCAAATTTATAGCATATTTCCTCCCAAGTGAGAACCAGAGCGAGCCGGGTCGCCGTGTCCGTTCAGTGGGCCTAGACTGCCCTCTATGGACACGAGGGGCTTCCAGGCCCACCCGGTCTCCTGCTCTCCTCCTCCGGCTGGACAGGCAGCTGCAGGGAACCCCAAGGAGTAAACGCGCTCCCCAAACTGCAGCCCCCCCGCTCCCTGGCTGTCTCCCAGTGGCTCTCAGGGGAGGTGTTCGCCACCACTTCCGTCGGAGCTAAAGATTTAGACCTGAACGCTGCAGCCTGCAGTGCCAGTGATTCTCCTGCAAAGAGTGGGAGTCCTCTGGCAAAAGGCTCTTGGCTCAGGCGCAAAGGGAGCAGCCGAATTGGGGAACTTCCCAGAGATGGCACAAAGAGACTTTTGTCCCTGTGTCGGTGCCACACTCAGCTGCCACACTGGGGCCGAGCTGGCCACGCCGGCCTCTGGGCCCAGAGCGAAGATGTCCCCAGTCAGAGGGAAGAGCGGGGAGACAGGAAGAAAGCGGGCAGCTCTGCGGCAGCGGGGGGACGCCGCTGGCCGGTCTCAAGGTGAAGTGCACATGAGCTGTGCAGGGAGATCGTGCTCTGTTCTCTGACAGTGGAGGGGCCAGGGCCACAGGTGCCCCAGCATGCCTGCAGCCTCAAGTTTAAACACAAGGATGGGGCCGGGCGTGGTGGTGCAAGCTTGTAATCCCAGTGCGTGGGAGGCTGAGTCAGGAGGATCGCAGGTTCAAGGACAGCCTCAGCAAGTAGTGAGATGCTCATCAACCTAGCGGGACCCTGTTTCAAAAATAAAAAGAAAATAGGGCTGGGGGTTTATCTCGGAGGTAGAATGCCCCTGGGTTCAATCTCCCGTACTGCAAGATAGATAGATAGATAGATAGATAGATAGATAGATAGATAGATAGAAAAATAAACCCAGGGATGGGGCAAAATACCCTCACCCTCCAGGCCCGGAGCCCCAGCCGCAGGGAGGAGGTTGATGTGGGCAGGTCCATGCTATTGAAATGTGGCTCTGGTTCCCTGGGCTCCAGGTGAGGCTTTGCTCACCGTAAGCACAGCAGGGAGCAGCAACTTGGGGTCTGAGAAGTGGCCCTGGAGGAGACCACAGAGTGCTCTGTCGTCGTCACCGTGCCTGTAGATGGGGTCCCCAGGAGATCTGGGCTGCTGCATGAGCCACTCCAAGCTCCTGGAACCTGGCCTGGGAGCAGCGGGCTGGGTCTTCTGTGAACCTGCAATGGCGGACATCCGGGCAGGCCAGGGAGCTCAGGATGGAGCTGGAGACATGGCCGGAGAGGTCCCCCAGGTGGTGACACGGAGCCCCACTCCCAGGGCCTGGCCAGGCCTTCACCACAACCCTGTTGGAGCAGCATGCCTGGACCCTGCTGGAAACGCTGGCTCTTTCTTCCTGTCTCAGCAAAGCGACTTTGTGTGATCCTAACCAAGCCCACACGGTGAAGCATAAGGATTCCTACCTCAACTCCCACCTGCAAACAGACAGACAGCAAGGCTCACTTCAGACTCTCGGGGGGGGGGGGGGGCTACCTCTCCTCTGAGCACCCCAGGATCCCCACCAGGCTCCCCTGGGGCATGCTCCACCCCTGTGGAGAATGTCATTTTAAAAAAATTCTTCCCTCTTATTGCAATATATTTCTACACTATTTAATTCACTTTTATATTAATTGCAGTATTTCCAACCACTTTAGTTGAGCACTTCATGCCGGCCAGGTTTTGAGCCAATGGGTACCTGGGCTGTGAGGTCCAGGTGGATCGGCCCTCACCGTCTACCTTTTAGTATGTCATGAGTTCAAACACTCGTTGGACTGGATTTCTCCATAAGTCAAACCAAATGTGATGGTAGCTCCTGTCCCCCGCCACGCCCCACGGCTCTCACCAAGGAACAGAGCAAGGGGACCGTTTAATGCAGCGGAGGCCATTTTGTTCTGCTGCCAGACCCTATGCAAGAACGGGCTTCAAAAGCTGTTTTCTACAACACGCGTTTTGTAAAGGCCTTGCACATCGTGGGATACAAATATGTACTGGGAGCCGGGCGTGGTGGCGCATGCTTGTCATCCCAGCATTCGGGAGGCTGAGACCAGAGGATCTGGGTTCGCGGCCAGCCTCAGCTACCTAATGAGGCACTCCACAACTTAGTGAGACCTTGTTTCAAAATAAAGAATAAAAAATAGGGCTGGGGGTATAGCTCGGAGGTAGAATGCCCCTGGGTTCAATTCCCAGTACCGCAAAAAAAAAAATGTACTTGGCAATGAATGCGGCTCTGGAGTGCCCCTCACTTTTCATATTTAAACTTATTTTTATTTTTTTTTAATTCCTTTTTTTTGGTACTGGGGATTGAACTCAGGGGCATTCTACTTCTGAGCTACACTCCCAGCCCTATTTTATTCTTTATCTTGAAAAGGGGTCTCACGAAGTTGGGGAGGGCCTCACTAAGTAGCTGAGACTGGCTGCGAACCTGGATCCTCCGGTCTCAGCTTCCCAAGTACTGGGATAACAAGTGTGCACCACCATGCCCAGCTTTTACTTTTATTGGTGTATTATAGTCTCATGTCATAATGTAATTCGTAGTGATAATGACATACATGCACGTATCTAAACTTATCAATACTGACTTTTTTTTTTTTTGGCAGTACTGGGAATTGAACCCAGGGGCATTCTACCTCTGAGCTACACCCCCTAGTCCTATTTTTCATTTATTTTGAAACAGGGTCTCACTAAGTAGCTGAGGTGGCTTCGAACCTGGATCATCTGGTCTCAGCCTCCCAAGTACTAGGATTACAAGCGTGCAACACCACACCTGGCTAACTGGCTTTTAATGGTATTCAGTAAGACTGAGCTCCTCGAAGTGAACCTTGTGGTCGGGGTGGGCTGGCAGTGCAGACCATGGTATCTAGGATGGGGCCTTGCCGGCCTTCTTGGAATAATCAGACACACATTGTGTTATATCTTCCTTGTAGGAAATACCACAAAGTCACTTCTGTGTAATTTCCACTCCTGAAGCCCAGGGGTAAAGCTGGGCTTCCCGGGGAGCGGGGAGGAAGGCAGGAGTGGGCGCCCTTCCCAGGCGGGAGGCCCCTGTCAGGGGTGCGGCTGCAGACAGGCTGCTCTGCACCCACCACTCAGCTCTGGTGGAAACAGGCACAGACAGAGCGCAGATCGTCCCAGTCAGATTTTATTACAAAGCGGCAGGACTCTCCACCCCACAGCAGAGGGACAGCCTCTGCGGGCCTTGGAGTCTCCGTCACAGTGTCATCCAACCCCAATCCCTTAGGCCACCATGACAGCAAACCCTGCATGCTGGACACGCCCTGCACACACTGGGAGTTACCAAGATGCCCCCTCAAGCCTCACCCGCCCAGTCCAGAATCCGAGCCAGCTGTTCTGGGGGGTGTAGTGAGAACCCAGGATTGAGGCCCCGGGTGAAATGATGATTGTGTGAGCACGTGCACAAACATGCTTGCACACACACGTGCACACTACTCACATTCTCAGTGCCGTAACACACATGCACATGCGCGCACAAGCACACACATGCCTAGACATGATCTCACACATATACACACATGCATTCACACATATACACGCATATGCACACTACTCACATTCTCAGTGCCATAACACACATGCACATGCATGCACAAGCACACACATGCCTAGACATGATCTCACACATATACACACATGCATTCACACACATATACACACACATGCACACTACTCACATTCTCAGTGCCATAACACACATGCACATGTGCGCACAAGCACACACATGCCTAGACATGATCTCACACATATACACACATGCATTCACACACATATACATGCATATGCACACTACTCACATTCTCAGTGCCATAACACACATGCACGTGCATGCACAAGCACACACATGCCTAGATATGATCTTGCACATATACACACATGCATTCACACATATACACACATATGCACACTACTCACATTCTCAGTGCCGTAACACACATGCATGTGCATGCACAAGCACACACATGCCTAGACATGATCTCACACATATACACACATGCATTCACACACATATACATGCATATGCACAATCGATGGCAGTCAGAATCAGACAAAATAACGTCTACAGTCCCTCCTGTAATCCACAGACTCCAGATGGTTTGACGTTCGGTGTGCTTGTCGAGGGTGTGAACTCCGCAGGGCCCAGGCCCCAGATGAGCACATCTGGTGAGCCCTGTAGACTGACTGCGCGTCTGCTTCACACCAGCATGCCAGGATGGCCCTTGATCTGGCACACAGGGACCAGAAAAACAGGACAACTGGCCACACTCTGGGGCAACGGGCAGTCACCCAGACTCACGGCACCAGGAAATAAGCAGCTGGTGGCCCCGGCAGGAGGCAGGTGGCATCGTGTGGACGGACGCTTGGCTTTCGGGAGCCTGGGAGAAGACTTGGTGGAATCCCTTCCAGCTCAGACACGCCGGCCAGGGCAGCGGACCGCAGTGGGGCTAAGCACTGTTGCTCATCGTTACCGTAGACCCAGGGGAAGTGGATCACCCTCAGTCTCAGAACCCAGAATGTTCCGCCTCGTCAGAGGTTCTTAAAAATGGATACTATCCATGCCCTTAATTCTAGTACTTGGGAGGCTGAGGCAGGAGGATTGCAGGTTGGAGGCCAGCCTCAGCAACTTACCAAGATCCTGTTTCAAAATAAAAAGGACTGGAGGTGTAGCTCAGAGGTAGAATGCCCCAGATTCAATCCCCAGTACCAAAAAAAAAAAAAAGTACTGTTTTTACTTTTTTTACGGCATAAGATGGAAATGATGTGGAAGTTTATCAAGTAAAAAGTGAGAGCCAATCTTTACACTATCTAGCCGATCACTGGACTCCCCAGAGGGATTGCTGGGGACAGTAGTTTGTGTCTACTTCCACAAACAGACGCATGTGTAGGTGAAATGCATTCTTAAGGGGTGTTTCTATCCCATAACGAAGTCATTAAGACGGTCTCTTGACAACTCCTCCACATCAGTATATACAGTCAGACTTCACTCTTTCACACGGGTGTGTTGTACTTAGCAGAATTTAGCTTTCCCTCGGCATGACCTTCCTGGGCTGGTTATTTCACTCACATACACGGTGTTTCAAAAGCATCCTTCCTTGTATGTGTTGCTTTCTGCCCATGCTTGAGCATATTTCCAAGAAAGTTACCCGGAACTGAAACTGCTGAGGTAAAAGATGAGATTGCAACCGGGTGTGGTGGTGGACGCTTGTAATTCTAGTACATGGGGCACACTTGTAATCCCAGTACTCGGGAGGCTAAGACAGGAGGATCACAGGTTCGTGGCCAGCCTCAGCTACTTAGTGAGGCTCTCTGCAACTTAGTGAGGTGCTGTTTTAAAATAAATAAATAAATAAATAAAAATAGGACTGGGAGTGTAGCTCAGAGGTAGAATGCTCCTGGGTTCAATCCCTAGTGCCGCTAAATAAATAAATAAGCAAGTAAATGATGCGATTGCTTGATTGCTTCAGTTTTCACAGACACAAAATTGCCCCTCACCAGGGCTGTGTCACTGACCAGAAGCCTGGCATGCATCTGGTTTTCTTCCTTTTGGGTAACTGCGTGTTCTCTCTGGAAGATGCAGGGTTTTCTAATTGTCTTTGGTGCTCCGAATTTCGTTGGACTATGAACCTAAGTAGAACATGGCTGGGGCTGGGGTGCTATCATCAACCTCCACCAGTGGAGTCGAGCTGATGGCTTGTATTTCTTCATCACTGACGACTTCTACTATCTCCTATTATTCTTTGCATTTCCTTCTTTGCTTTCAGAAATCCTCAGGAAGTGTCAGGCACTTTGAATAGAGTGTTCGTGTCTTCTTTTCTCTTCTTGTTACCATTTTTCATTGTTGTTGTTGTTGCAGTAAAACTCACACTCGGATGGAGGAAATATCCAGAGTCAAAGCCACCAGCCAGGGGTCACCACGAGGTTTCAGGACCAAGCATGAGGCCCCTGCAGACCAGGGGAGGAGCCCCTCCTCCCTGGGTGATGAGTCCGCCTCCCTGGTCCTCCAAAGGCCCCGGGGGACTCCCCCAGCTACCCAGCTGTCCTGGCCACTGCCTGGCTTCACACCTTAGGAGAGGCACACAGAGTTAAACCAGCTGGGGACAGAAGTCTTGGCTGGGGACAGCAGGAGCAGCTTGCTTTGACTGGGCCTCCAACCACGGTCTCCTGCTTCGCAGCGGCCGGCTGCATGGACCCCACCTCCCCCAGCCTTGACTTTCCACTCCACGGAAGGCTGACTTTCCTTGAGAGAGGCCTTCCGCCATCCCATCTCCACCCGGCCCCTCCTTGGTCTTTGTTCTTATCCGCTCTGCTCTCTCGTTGTCTTGAAGACCTCGCATAAGATCCTCCTCTGTGGCTCTGAATACGCTGGGACTTTGTTACATGGTAAAACGTAGCTGAAAACGCCCCAGCCTGGTGGGAGCAGGCGACCAAGGCCAGAGGGACGCTGCCAAGGGAAGGACCCTCCTTGAAGAAGACACGAAGACACGTTTCTCTTGAAAACTGTAGTTGCAGAGCAGCATGATTCTGCTAACGCGCTCAGAACCCGGCCTTTCATGCTGCTTCTATTGGAAGAGAAAGCGGGTGATAACTTCATCAGAACAGCTGGAATCGTAGTCAGATTTAGCAGGACGCTGAAAGATCGTGGCCGCTCAGCCCTACAGCAGCCCTGAGGGCCGCTTCCTCCCCGGGGGCCTTCAGAGGGGGCCGAGCCCCGGAGGAGGAGGATGCGAAGGAGGGTCTCCTTGAAGAAGGTCATGTTAATTTTCCACCCTAAGTGTGCTGTCTTCTCTGGATCCTTCCTGGAACGTGCTGGCAAGCTGGGCAGGCACGTCATGGTCACCTGTTGATTGGGTTGGGACATCAGCCGAGGATCATGTAGAAAAAGCACTGATGAGTGGCTGGGGAGCGTTCCTGCTGCCCTAAGTGGGTCCCATGGCGCGGGGAGAGGGCAGATGCCCACGGCACAGGATGTCAGGTGCCTGAGGGGAGTTGCACCTGCACAAGGTGTGGGGGGTCTCAGCTGGCCAGGGATCCAGGCACAGGGGCGGGAGGGATGTCCCAGTTGTCAGGGGGCCAGGATCCCGCCTGGACCTGGTTCCCTGGGGGACCCCAGCTGCTCAGAGATGGTGTCTTTATCGCTATAGTCCTCAGACACCTGCAGGAGATAGCTCTAGGTGCCAGGCACACAGAGGGAAAAGCTGGCTGCCTTCACAGGCTTTAATTTCCACTGGTGGAGACAGACATAAAGAACAAAGGTCAGTCGAAAAGGGAGAGCAGAAGCCAGGTGTGCTGGCACACACCTGTAATACCACTATTTGGTGGAGACAGGAGGATTGCAGGTTCGAGGTCAGACTCAGCAATGTAGCAAGACTCTCAGCAACCTAGCAAAACCTTGTTTCAAAATGAAAAAAATAAAAATGAGCTGGGGGTGTAGCTCAGAGGTAGAATGTCCTGCATCTAATCTAATCCCTATTAACACAAAGAAAGAAAGAAAAAAAGAAAGAAAGAAAGAAAGAAAGAAAGAAAGAAAGAAAGAAAAACAGCGTGTGGAGAGGATTTATACCTCCAAAAGGGTGGACGGGGGAAAACTCCTGAGAAGTGAGCTGTGAACTGAGGGGAGCTAGAGACACCTGGGGAAAAGCAGCCGGGCCGAGAAAGGAGCAGATGAAAAGATGGGGGGCAGAGTGTGAGGGGGGAGGGTGATGTGGGGGGAGGTGGGCAGAAGCCATCATGGGAGCAGCGGGCTGGCTGGCTGCCGTGCTGGCGGGCGGCAGCGGGTGGGTCTGTTCTCTTTATACCAGCTGCTCAGAGGGGTGGCTCCTGGCTTCTTGGGTGCTAGGCTTTAAATCTGGACTGCCCTCCAAAAGTTCATGTGACAGGCCGCAATGTTCCGAGGTGAAAGGACTCCAACCTCATCAGTGAATTAATCCATGTGAAGGTTAATCATATGAATGGACTTCTGCCTCCTTGGCTAAGCTTATTACTAAAAGTATCCTATTTTTTTTTTTTTTTTTTTTTTGTGAATGGAATTTAACCAAGGAGGTAAAAGACCTCTACAATGGAAATTAGAAAACACTAAAGAAACTGAAGAAGATCTTAGAAGATGGAAAGATCTCCCATGCCCTTAGAAAGGCAGAATAAATATCATCAAAATGGCCATCCTACCAAAAATGATCTACAGATTCAATACGATCCCTATTAAAATACCATAGTCATTCTTCACAGATCCAAAGAAATCTGTCATAAAAACAAAAGACCCAGAATAGCCAAAGCAATTCTCAGCAATAAGAACCATTCCAGAGGCATCACAATACCTGATTTCTAATTATACTACAAAGTGATAGTAATAAAAACAGAATGGTATTGGCACAAAAATAGACACATAGGCCAATGGGACAGAATAGAAGATTCAAAATCAATCATATTTATTTATTTTGCAGTACTGGGGATTGAACCCAAGGGCATTCTACCTCTGAAATACACCCCCAGTCCTATTTTTATTTTTTATTTTGAAACAGGCTCTCACTAAGCTGCAGAGGGTCTCACTAAGTAGCTGAGTATGGCCTCAAACCTGCAATCATCCTGTCTCAGCCTCTCAAGTGCTGAGATTACAAATGTGCGCCACCATGCCTGGCCAATCCCATATTTATAACCAGTTGATTTTTGATAAAGATGTCAAAAACATATCCTGGAGAGAACACCTTTTCAACAAATGGTGATGGGAAAACTGGTTATACATTTGTAGAAAAATGGAATTAAACCACAATATCTCACCGTGCACAAGAGGCAACTCGAAATAGATCAAAGACCTAGAAATTAGACCAGAAACTTTGAAACTGCTTGTAAGAGAGCATAGGACCAACCTCCAACATACAGGTACTGATAGAAACTTCCTCAATAAGCCCCCCCAAAGCTCAGAAAATTAATATAAGAATTAATAAATGGGAGCCAGGAGTGGTGGTGCACACTTGTAATCCCAGCATTTGGGAGGCTGAGACTGGACCATCCGGGTTTGCGGCCAGCCTCAGCTACCTAGTGAGGCACTCTGCAACTTAGTGAGACCCTGTTTCAAAATAAAGAATAAAAAATAGGGCTGGGGGTATAGTTCAGAGGTAAAATGCCCCTGAGTTCCATCCCCAGTACTGCAAAAATAATAATAATAATAAATGGGATGGCATTAAACTAAAAAGTTTCTATGTAGTAAGGAAACCATCAAAAGTCTAAAGAGAGAATGTACAGAATGGGAGAAGATCTTCACCAGCTACTCCTCTGATAAAGGACTAATATCTAGAATATACAAAGATCTTTAAAAACTCAAAACTTAAAAAAAAACAATAAAAATGGGTAATTGAACTGAATAGACACTTCTCCAAAGAAGAAATACAAATTACCAACAAATAGATGAAACGTTTTCAGTATCATTGGGAATCAGAGGAATATGAATCAAAACTACACTGAGATTCCACCTAACGTCATTCCAGTTACAATGACGGGGATCAAGAACAAACAATACCAAACGCTGGCGAGGATGTGGGGAAATAGGGACTCTTCTACACTCTTGGTGGGATTGCAAATTAGTGCAGCCGCTGTGGAGATCAGTGTCGAGATGTCTCAGAGAACTGGGACTGGATCCACCATATAACCCAGCTAGGCCACTCCTGGGCATCTTTCCAGAAGAACCAAAGTCAGGATGTTATAGCGATAGGTGCATATCCATGTTCACGGCAGCACAATTCACACCAGCGAAATTATGGAACCAGCCTAGGTGTCCATCAGCGGATGAACGGATCCCAAAGCTGTGGTATATACGCACAATGGAATTTTACTCAGCCACAAAGAAGAATAAAAGTACGTCATTTGCAGGAAAATGATTGGAACTCGAGAACGTTATGCTAAGCCAGATCAGCCAGTCTCAGAACAGTTGTATGTTTTCTATGTGGAAGCTAGAGAGAAATTGGGAAGCTAGGGTAACAGCAGATAGAAGAGCAGTGATTCCAGTGCGTGAAGGAGGGGGTTTCAGGGAGGAAAAGGGGGGATGGAAACCTAAGGACTGTAACAGTTGAGATAATGCTACCTGCATAATACACCTACCAGTTCCAATCTCAAAAACATGTATGGGGAAGGCGAGGGGGGTGGGGCCTAGAGGAGGAGGCAGGGAGGCCTGGCTGGCCCTGATGACCTCTTCTAGTGCCGTGAAGGTCAGAGAAGCCTCAGGTGCAGCCCGTCAGGCCCTGCGCCTCTGGTCCCCATGGCACTCGCAGCCTGGCCATCCTGAAGTCAGGAAACCCAACCTGCTCCCCGCGGGAGGCAACAAGGCCAGTTGGAAGAGGCTGTCTAAGCGGGGACCCCTGGCCCCCAGACAGGAGGATGGAAGCCAGAGGCCTCTCTTGGACTCAGCCCCTCTTCCTCTTCCTCCTCCTCCTCCTCTTCTTCTTCTTCTTCTTCTTATTATTATTATTATTATTATTATTATTATTATTATTACTGAGGTACTGGAGATTGAGCCCAGGGGCCTTCTTCTACTGAACTATATCCCCAGCCCTATTTTTTATTCTTTATTTTGAAACAGGGCCTCACTAAGTTGCAGAGGGCCTCACTAAGTAGCTGAGGCTAGCTGCAAACCTGATCCTCCGGTCTCAGCCTCCCAAGTACTGGGATTACAAGCGAGCGCCACCACGCCCAGCTCTCAGCCCCTTTTCTGACCAGCCCAACAGTCAAATAGCTTCCTTGTGTTTATTTGTGGTTCTGTGCCTCTGTGTGCACCTCCCGTGAATATAAAATTGTCCCTCCGTATCAGAGGGAGGTTGGCTCCAGGACCCCCCTGGTATACCATGGTTCACAGATGTTCATGTTCCTCGTATAAAATGGAGTAGTATTTGCATATAATCAACATAACTCGTCGCCTATACTTTATATCACCTCTAGATTACTTGTAATTCCTACTGCTATGTAAATGCTATGTAAATCCTTGTCGTGCGGTATTGTTTGGGGAGTAAAGACAGGATAAAAATAGTCTGTGCATGTTCAGAACAGATGCAATTTTTTTTCTTTTTTTTTATATTTTCAGTCTAAGGTTGGTTGAGTTGCAGACGCAGGCGCCATGGACGCTGAGAGTCAACTGTAATTTAGTTTTGGCTTTAGAATGCTGTAGAAAGCCTCTGATGTCTTCAGGTTTCCATTTGTGCTGACAATATTTCCCATGGCGGATGAACAGTCAAAATATCGTGTTCTCAAGTCACTTGAAATAATGCTTTTCTCCTGGGTTTTGTCACCAACTTGATACATAATTAGGTTCTTTTGTTTTTGCTTGTTTTCAATTTCCAGGATTGCATTTTCTTCTTTTGACTTTAATTTTATTCTTTGTTTGCACAAAACATAAACGATGGCACAGGCGCCTGTGCAGTTAAGATGCATCAGGAGAGGCAAGTCTTCCACAGCCCTCCCTCCTCACGTGCACACAAACGCCTCTAGGTAACTCTGCAAAGGGATGCATGTGCGAATCTCTACAACACTGCAGTTGTAACTCCGGCCCTCCGTTGCCTGCAAACCTAGGACTCAAAGCAGTAAGACACCCAGGCTTGCTCACGGGTCTGCAGTTTGGACAGATGGAGGCTCTGCCTAGGGGCAGCTGGGAAGCTGTGTCCTGGGTCCCAGAAAGGTGTTTCAAGGTGCTGGGTGGGTAGCACTGGCTGTCAGCTGGGACCCCAGCCGGGGCGTGGCCAGAGCCTGCCTGTGTGGTCTTTCAATGAGGCCAATGGCGTCCTTGCAGCTCAGTGGCTGGATGACAATGTGACAGTCCCAGGAGGACTAGGTGGCCACCTGTCCTGCCTCTGGTGACCCAGGAGTAGAAGCCACTCCCACCAGTCCAAGCCTGCCCAACTGCAAGGGCTGGGGACACGGGGCCATCTTGATGGGATGTTCTGCACCTAAGAAGAGGGTGCAGGTGGGGAGTGTCAACATCACTCCTCCAGGAAATACCTGTGCGCCTGTTCCCACAGAAACGGGAGGGCACCACAGAAACCCTTCTATGCCTAGCTGTTTTCTTCCTCTAAATCATGCAAGTCACACCCCTGATCCCTATCTGGGGGCACACATCTTTATTTATCAAACCCAGCGGCATTCTACCTCCGAGCTACACCCCAGCCCTATTTTTTATTTTTTATTTTGGAACAGGTCTCACTAAGTTGCAGTTAGTTCCAGGCTGGCCTCGAACCTGCGATCCTCCTGTCTCAGCCTCCCAAGTACTGGGATGACAAGAGCGCACCACCACGCCTGGCTTCAAGCATCCTCTTAAACAGTACCTAAGAGTCACCCTGCGTGTGAACCCCCGTCTGCGTCATTTCCATTTCACGCCCTGGGCTAACAGGCCCTGAAGTTGAGCTCATCTGGAGCACGGGATTTGGGGAGTCTGCCCCCAGGTTTAGGCCTGCTGTGCTCCAGGCCAACTCCAAATGGCCTCTCGGGTCCCAGGAGCGTGAGGGAGATCTCCTGGGCTCACCAGCACGACACAGGTGTCCTGCACTCTCCGGGGTGGGCCATGCCTTCCTTGTTGATGTTGACATGATGTTCTGGTCACCCACGAGGCCCCGTCACCCTCTTTGTGCAGTCTCCCCCTGCACCCCGTTTAGAAGAACCCTAAGCCTGCAGCCCACCTTCCGATAGGGCTGCCTCTCTCATTCCTGTGTGTTCTAAATGCAAATCCTTTATTGGCTATTTAAGTTGCAAATGCTTCCTCTTGCTCTGTGGGCTGTCTCTGTACTTCTTCTAATCAGCCCTCTCTGTCTCCCTGGGTACTAAGGAGGCAAAGTCGGGCCCAGTGTGGAGGAGTCCCAGTCGTGCCGTGTGAATGAGGAGCCCTGGTGTGGGGCCGGTTTGCTCCCCTAGCGCAGTCTTAGCATCACCCCAAAGCGACACGAGGCTGCTCCTGGCAGGGGAGCCTGCTTTGGGCGTTAGCTGCGCAGCAGAGCAGACCCTCGGCCAGCGCCGGGCAGCCCCGCCCCGGGACACCCATGACTTATGGATGCCGTGTTCCCCGCAGAGCATAAATACTGCACTAAAGCCTCCATTTGTCATCTGGGCTGAACATCTCCGAACTTATGCAATATGAATTACGTTTTGTAATGGCCTCGTGCTGGGGTCTTCTGGGAAAATATTGTTTTCAGCAAGACAAAGCAAATTGCAGGCAGTCCTGAAGGGGCTTCGTGCCGTACAAGGAAATACATTTAATCTGACATAGTTACTCTAATGATCTTGTCTGTTATATTTTATTGAACACAGAATGAGTTCTGCCCATCCAGGAAGAGCGTGGCAATATCCTCGTACTGGAAGGCCAAGTCCAAGCAGGAGGGAGTTATGGGAAGGGACGTACGGCCAGGCCTGAGAGGGGCACCTGGTGGCCTGCAGTGTGTTCTCAGCAGCAGGAGACTGGCGGGGCTGTTCCGGGGCCTAACCCACTGCGGAGAGCAGCACCCACTGCCCCCGGGGCCCCTGTGACCTCCTAGCATGGAGGGGAAAGCCCCCCTCCCCAGACACACCGGGCCCCAGGGCAGCAGAGCTTGAGCCTGCCAGCTCCTGTCCCGGCCTCTGTATCACAAACAAGGGACGAGGGCCAGCTCCCCGTGAGGAGCCTCCAGCTGCGCACTGATTCTGCGCTGCACGGAGCTGCCGATGGGCGGCCTGGGCATCCTCTCCAGGCCTTGTCCTGGCCTGGCTCCCACTAGAGCACCCACCCAGGACGAGAGGCCTGGGACGGCCGCGGCGCTGGGTGGCTGCTCCTGTGGCCGCGCCCTCAAGGGGGCACAGTGGCACCAGGTGGCCTCTGAGTATGGGCCCTTGTGGGGAGCTGCGGTGCAGCAGCCTGTGGAGGAGGATGGAGGACCCAGAGGAGGGAGCTGAAGCTGCCGAGACTCCGAGGTGGGAGGGAGAGGGGCTGGGGGGCTGCAGGGGTAGCAGCACTGGGGTCACCTCAAGGAGGGCAAGGCAGACAGCCAGGAGTTGGCGAAGGCAGGGCCACTCATCCCCTGAGGCGGTCCAGCACGCAGGTCAGGACAAGCCCCCCCTCAGGCGCCCACCGCTGGGTCCTGCAGATGGATCCTCAGGACCAGCCTGGCACGAGTGCAGATCTTCAGGGCTGGGAGTCTGACTGGTGCCTGGTCAGCGCTGACCCAACAGAGCTCGATGGGGACAGTAGGGAGGGTGTGTGCATGCTTGTGCACATGTGTGCACTTGTGTAAGGAGGTGCAAAAATGCACACGTTGCAGGTTGTGTTGTGTGTACATGTGCATGTGTGTGTACACTTCTGTGTATGTGTGCACACTTGTATAAGGAGATGCATATATGTGTATGTGTGTATATGCATTGCAGGTGGTGTGTGGTTTGTACATCTATGTGTGCACACTTGTGCATATGCATGTGTGCTTGTGTATGTGTGTGTACTTGTGTAAAGAAGTGCATATATGTGTATGTGTGTGCATGTGTTCCAGGGAGTGTGTAATGTGTACATCTATGTGTACATGCTTGTGCATATGCATGTGCTTGTGTGTATGTGAGTGCACTTGTGTAAGGAGGTGCATGTATGAGTATGTGTGTGCATGTATTGTGTGTACATGTGCATGTGTGCGTACAGTTGTGTGTATGTGTGTCTACTTTTGTAAGGAGGTGCATATATGTGTATGTGTGTGCGTGTGTTGCAAGTGGTGTGTAGTGTGTACAGTTATGTGTGCATGCTTGGACATATGCATGTGCGTGTGTGTGTACACTTGTGTAAGGGGATCCATGCATGTGTCTGTGTTGTAGGTGATATGTACTGTACACATGTGTGTGAGGGTGTGTGCTTGCATGTCTTGGGTGCATGTGTGTGTGTGCACAGGTATGTCTGCACAGGATGATGCTGTTGGCTGCAGGAGTAACTCTGCAGTCCTGGGGACAAGCTGACCATGACCCCCGGTGATCCGAGTCTCACACGAGAAGAAGCATCTTATGGAAGCACGCCCCTGGCTGGAGAATCCTGGACTCTAGCCCACAGCAAACCAATCAAAGCTCGCATCTCGGCTTGTTCAGGCAGCAGCTGGCCTCCCCTCAGCTGAGATCCCAGTCACCCCTTCTGCTAGAGCCCCAGTTAAAGCCCTGCCTGTGTGCTGTGTGCGCGTGGCTCAGTTTAGCTTCCCTCACTGAGTCAGAAGCTCCTGTCTTGGGAACAGGTATTCACATGTGAACGTCATGACCAGACACCCTGGGTTCTTTTGTTAACCGCTTGGTGGGAGGGTCCCCAGGACAGGTAAGGAGGCTATGCTACAAAGGGCTCAAGACCTGAACGGGTGGTGGCAGGGTCATGGTCACCCCAGGCCTGAGAGTGGCCATGTAAGGAGGGCCCTGCAGCTGACCCAGCCCACAGGAGGCTCTGAGCGTGGGCTCCTCAGCCCACCAGGCCGTTCATGTCTGCTGGCTCCTGGCAGCTAGGTAGACAAGGACTTGGCGAATGGTCTGGCATGCCGAGGGCATGAGGAGCACGTAGGGTCTGTAGGGGCACATGGAAACATCCAGAAAAGCCCCAGCACCAGCAGCGTCTGCCCACAGGTGAAGCCGGGCACGGACCTCTGGTGAGTCATCCACACCAGCCCACCTGGGGCCTTAGTTTGACGCTTCACATGCCTGTCCCCTCCCCAGCCCCTTGGCTCAGGGCTCAGCTCTCTCAGCTTCTCTGAGCGCAGATAGCATCAGTTGAGGTCCCGACAGAGGTTTACGGTGAGCTTCTTGGCGTCCTGTAGGTTAAAACCACTGTCTGGAGGTTGAGGGACCAGGAGGCCTGATCAAACTGACTGTGTGGTCACAGCCACCCACACACAGGACCTGGTGTCCCCATCCCAGGTCTCTGCTGCCTCCTTGCTCAAAACCCAGGGACACGGAGATGCGTGCCCTGGGATCCTGGCCCAGGATCCCAGCACTGAGCCGAGGTCAGGGTCAGGGCTGCAGGGAGACAGAGCAGTGTTGGCCGAGCGATAACCGCTTATCCGGAGCGCTAGGTCGCCGTGAGCCCGTCCGTCCTAACCGGCTGTCTGGAGAAACACCGAGGGATGGATCGCGCTACACGGAAACGCGAGCGCCGCGGGCCAGGACGGATGCTCCCGGCCTGCAGGGAGATACAGCACCATGATGGATTCCCCACTAATGGGCCAGAAGAAGAATGGTAGCAATACGGAAGCCCCTCGACGCTCATGCATCTTGCAGAGGAGCCGAGATCCTAATCTGCGGCTTGCTTGCTCACATCTGTCTTTCCGCCCTCCCCCCCCCCCCCAGGAGAACACGCCAGCTACGACCTGGGGGCCGGGGCGGCTGCGGGAGCTGCGCACTGGTGCAGGAGCTTCCCAGGCAGGGATTCAGGGTGGGCACCACAACGAGCCACACGGGGCCAGTGGTCCAAGCTGCTCTCCACAGGGGCCAGTTCTGGGTTTCCTCCTGGGTACAGGGAGACTCGTGGGGGGTCCCTTCCATGTCTGGGGCCCTATGTACCCCCAGGCGATGAAACTTGTTCTTTCCCCAAGTGTCCAGGAAAGTTTCACTCCTTCGAGCTGTGGCCCAAAGGGAAGTGTGGGAAGACAGCACCCCACATTCTGCAGGGGAGATTTTCTTTAGGAGGGGGGGCAGTCATAAGGAGAAGGATTCCAGATGGTCTCTCAAGGGTTCCTTCTGAGCCACTTCTTCTGCCAGAGCACAGAGATTCGGATGGATGGCCAGCCCTGCAGATGGAGGGACAAGCGCCTGCCGTGTCACCCAGGCTCTGCTCATTGGACGAATGCTTTTCTCACCGGCCACATACCCGCAGTCCCCAGGGCACATGCTAGCTCGGGATTTGCCACAGTGGCCCACTACTGTCTGAAACCAGGACCATGAGGATTCTGCTTCTGGGGTTAGCACACTTTGACTCCAGTTCCAGGGATGTTCACCTCACCAGGCTCTGCTGGTGATAGACAGTCCATTAAATAATGTCCCAGGGCATAGAGTATAGTCTACCATCTATACTTGGAGCCAGGCCCAGGCCCAGAACCATAAAAGAAGGCTCGGGGGTGGGGGGGTATAGTTAAATATTAAATACTTGAATGAGCTGGAGGGCTTGGAGCTGATGTAATTGAGTCTTGAGGTTGTGATCTCAGCTGTAAGAGGCTGGTCCCTGGGTGTGCAACCTCAGGGATTACAGATGGCTCCTCCTCCCCGCACGGTCTCTCTTGCTTCCAGCCTCCATGATGGGAGAAGCTTAGCCATGTGCTCTTCCCCTCTCTCTAAACTTCCTGCCGCCATGTCCTGACATCCATGGTCCCCGGCCTCACATGAGCTGACCCTGAAACCTTAAGAAAATAAATCTTCTTTCCTCTAAGTTACGTGGTCAATCTTTTAGATTATAGCTGCAAGAATGCTGACCAGAACACAGGGTTAAGGAGACGCCTGTCTCCGCTGTTGGCTATTTCCAAAAGAATGGCAACAAGAAACCCACTAGCCTACGAGTTTCAGTAACGAGCCTCCACCCTCGCCATGTGACGCTGTGGTAGGTGGATCCCAGACACCCTGGTTACGTTCAGTAGCTTCTGCTTTCTGCAGTCTCTAGCTGCGTAGGCTTCCTGGGGCGGCAGTAACATGGCACCACAGACTGGGGCTTGAACTGGAGGTCACTGTCTCACCGTGGACACTGTCAGCCCAGAGCATGCTATGGCAGGCCAGCTCCTGCGAGGCTCAAAGCTCCTTTTGGTGGCCAGCAACTTTTGGTGTTCCTGCAGAGTGTGCAGCAGCAACGCTCCAACCTGTGCCCCTGCTGTCCCATGACAATCCTGTGTATGAGTCTGCATCCATATATTCCCTTGGGATGAGGACAATAATCATTGGATCAGGATCCACGTGACTCCAGCATGGCTTCATCTAATTATACCTGCCATGACCCTGTCTGCAGATTAGGTCCCCATCTGAGGCACTGGGAGGAAGAGATCGGCGTCTTGCACCAATAGGACACAGCTGATGTGCAGCCCGAGCATGGCGGGAATCCTACGCACCAGCTTTCCTGCGGGTGGTGGGACCACTATCAGGGACCACTGTGGTGGGACAGAAGACTGGGACACCAAAACCAACCCTCAGTGAGGGAAAACCCTCGCCCTCTGTAGTGGGTCACGTTTCTCTCTTCCTGCCCCTCGGTTCCTTCACCGAGACCCAACACGAGACCCTGATAAAACCACGGAAGCAGAATGTTCACCCAAGATGAAATTGCTACTGAGGAAAAACCTAAATGTACCTTCTAGCTTTCCTTGTTCTTAGTCAACTTAAAAATCACTAGTTTGGGAGGTCACACAGCTGTACATTACTGGTCTCCCCTAGCTTGGCTGAGAATCACACCTGTGCCCCGTGGGTGAGGATGAGAGAGGTTGCCTAGGTTACTCCTCCGGGACTGGAGACCACTGTTGCTGAAAGCATTGGCTCCTCACTTGGGCCTGAAGATGTCGGATGGGTGATGGAAAGGCTTGGCCTCTCTGCTTTATAGTGGGTCAGATTCAACTCAGTTCTCAGACATGGTGACTGCCTACAGGACCTTGTATCTCAGTTCTCACACAGACACGTTGACTGCACGGACTACATATCTCAGTTCTCATGGAGACATGCTGAATGTGTTGGACCTCGTGTCTCAGTTCTCATGTAGACATCTTGGCTGCCCACATTGGGCTGCATATCTCAGTTCTCACGCAGACATGTTGACTGCCCACACTGGACCTCATATCTGTGTTCTCATGCAGACATGTTGAATGTGTTGGACCTCATATCTCAGTTCTCATGCACACATGTTGATTGCCTGCTGAATCTTGTATCTGTTCTTACACAGGCATGCTGACTGCCCACTGGTCTTCGTATCTCTGTTCCCATGCACACATGTTGAATGTGTTGGACCACGAATCTCAGTTCTCACGCAGACATGGCAACTGCCCACTCAACCTCATATCTCTGTTCTCATGGAGACGTATTGACTACTCCCTGGACCTAGTATCTCGTTCTCATGCCTGTGCACTGGAGCTCTCGTAGGTGCATCTGGGACGCCTTTGTTTTATTTCATACCTTCTGCTCTTCTGAGCGTGTCAGCACTCTGGGGCACACAGACTGGCATGTGTTTTCTTCCACCTACCCTGTGCTTTCAGCATCCACAGCAACTTAAGCTCCCTAAGTCCTCCAACCCCATCACAGCACAATAGTGTTAGCTCCAAGAGCCACTCAGCAATTTCTGGGACACGTCAGCTGTCTGATCAGCCTGTACCTTCCCTAAGAAGGAAAACATGCTTTGAAACCATGTCCAGAGCAGTGAAAAATTAGCAGGCTCTCGTCCTCCACAGCAGATCCATGAAAGTTTGCCTTCTGCTTTGTTCCAGGACAGCCCTTTGCCTCTCCAGGTTGGCACTGTCTCCTTTCCACTTCCGGTGGAAACCCCAGTTGAAACCTTCCTGTGGGCTCCTAATTCTTGACCGAGTCTCATTCCTAGCATTTCCACATGGAAAGATTCCATCTCAGCTTCCACCACTCAGCCAGCAGAGCTCCGGGTGGGAGTCATGGCCAAATACGTGAGTGGCTTTTATTTTAACCTAGTTTCTGTCACATTCCACCATCTGCCAGGAACATTTTGGGAACCTCTGGGCACTTGAGAACTATCTCTGGCTGGAGCTGCTGGCTGCAAGGCACCTTGGGTGACTGGCACTGAGGCCCTCGACTTGCCTTGTCCCTTGAATCTCGGATAAACTGAAAGTCGTGAACTCCCTGGTGGCAGGCACCTTGGTGGCTTTATGAGTCCCTGTACCCCTGCTGCCACATGCAGGAGCAGCCCCAGTAGGCACTCAGGAAATACTTGCTGAATGGAATAGTCAATCAGACACTAAATCAGGAACAGTCTTGCTCTATTGATGATTTAGTGTTGATGGTTTGGAATAAGATTCCAATTTAACACAGACACTGCAAATACACAAAAAGAGAGTTGTGGAGTCCTGCGTGTAAAAAGCTTAAAAGTCGCCACCATTCAGTCCTAACTAAACTAGTAAAAAGATGAACAAACTGAAAAACCAACACCTCTTCCTAGATCCAGCAGAGAAGTGAAGCTGCAGGGCAGATTATGGCCCCCAGCTTGGAGACAGACAGGTGGATACAGAGAGTCACGACTTCCTCGAGCAGAAACCTCCATGGGAACAGCTGTAGGGCAGGAGACCCCAAACCTGCATGACAAATGGCTAGAGGCTCAGCACAGACCAGTCGGAAACTCCAGGGGCCCTAGCACAGGGAGGAGAGTGCATTTTAGTGGTCGAGTGGGCCGAGAGCTGGAGTCTCAGAATCAGAGCAACCCTGAATTCAGTTCGGGTCCGAGATAGAAAGCCCAGGAAACTCTCCTGAGAAACGATGGTGAAGGTCCCGTTTGAAGGGTTGAAGACTGATACCTCACGCGCTGTCTTCAGGAGGAACCACGCACACCTTCAGGCGGCTTTCTCCTTCTATCCAGGTCCCTCGCCGAGCAGAAGCGCGCTGCCCACATTCAGGGCAGGACTTCCCCTTCCATCCGCCACAGCATAAACCAACCACCGCATCAACAAGCCACAGTCCCGTCATCCTCGGTGTTTCATGGCCCAGTCACGTTGGCCATCCAGTCTCAGCATCACAATAATACAGAGGGATGAAACGGACCAATTCCTTGAAAGACACAATCTGCCACAACTCACAGAAGAATAAATAAACAATCTTAATGGGTCAATGTCTATTATAGAAGTTGAATCAATAATAACTTTCCAAAATAGAAAGCAGTAAGCTCAGATGGCTTAACTAATGAATTCTGCCAAACATTTAAGGAAGCAATTATAGCAATATGTGATAGAAGATAGAAGCAAAGCAAACACTTACTGACTCATTTTTTTTTTTTGGTGCCAGAATTACTCTAATTCCAAAACCAAAGACAAAATAAAAAACTACAATGCCAATATCTCTCATAAACATAGATGCAAGTGTGCAGAGCTGGGTCACAGGTGGTATATAAACACACACACAGACCTATGCATGTACACACACTCACACACACACAACATGCACACACACTCACATACACTCACACACATGCCCACAGCCACACTCATAAATGAGCAGCCATACTGCCACATGCAAACATACATGTGCACACTCACACATGCTACAGCTGTGCAAACACATGTACACACTTACACACATGCTCATACCCATGCACACACACGACCATGCACACACAGTCACACACATGCCCACAGACACACACAACCATACAGCCATACACCTGCATGTGCAAACACACATGCACACACACACATGCTCAGAGCCATGCACACCCATGTGCAAACATGCACACAGCCGTGTGTACACACATGCCCATGTATACACAGTCATGCATGCACACAGGCGTGCACACACATACACACACACCCAGGCACACATGGTCATGCACTTACACAGGTGCACACACACAGCCATGTGTTTGTACCGGACCTAGCCGGCGGTGCTGGGCTAAGCCTGTCACCTGCTCACGTGGTGACAGTCTCTGGAAACGAGGCTCGAGGTGACCATGACGCCTCAGCGTGGGCGATGTGGGGAGGGGCTTCTTTCCCGTGCTCACTGCTCTCGCCTCTCGAGTGCCGGTGCGTCCTGCGGGGTCTTCCTGTTGGCCCCGAGGCTGCAGAACACAGCTCCAGCCTGCGCTGCTCCTGGTTACCTGGCCACAACCCTCCTCACACTGCCAGGCTTTAGGGCTCCCTCGGTTGGACCCCTTTCCCTATTAAAGTGAGGGCTCAGGGTCCCTCTGCACACCACCCTGCAGAGGAGGGATGGCTGCGCTGGTCTGTGCAGGAGGGGCACACCAGGAAGTGGGCAAGCAGAGGCCCTGGGGCTGCCAAGGGGGTAGAGGGGGGTGGGGAGGGGAGGGGCCAGGGCTGAGGGTGATGGTCAGGGACTCATCCTAGGAGCCCTGGGAGCTGAGCACTGCCTGGAGGTGACAGCCCCTGGGCGTTCACCGCCCATGGGGAGGCCCAGCCTTGGTGGGCACCCTCCTGCCTCTGCCCCCCCGGGCTCAGAGGTTTCCACACTCTAGTGAACGATGGCTCTGCGCACAGTGCTCTCCTAGACCCGGGCATCCTGTGCTTCCCACCTGGCACAGCCCACCTGACCCTCAGGGCTGGCGCTTATGGCCGGGCCTCCAGGTGTGTGCAGAGCCCAGGTCAGACGCTCACGGAGGACATCCACGGGGCTGTGGTGAGGCGGGGCTGAAGGTGTCCCAGCACACAAACTCTCTCAAAGCCTTCCGGGCAACAAAGAGATGTGCCTGGCATGCTAGCAATGCTCTCCACCGCGCTGGGCGCCCCCTGTCCGGGGATCTCTGAGGCACCTTTCACAGCCCATTGCTTCCTATTTTTAAAATTTTAAGCTGGGTGTAGTGGCGCATGCTTGTAATCCCAGTACTTGAAAGGCTGAGACCAGAGGATCAACGCTCACAGCCAGCCTCAGCTTCCTAGTGAGGCCCTCTGCAACTTAGTGAGACCTGGTTTCAAAATAAAGAATAAAAAATAGGACTGGGGGTGTAGCTCAGGGGTAGAATGCTCCTGGATTCAAACCCCAGTACTGCAAAAAAAAATTATTTTGGTACTGGGGGTTGAACTCATGGGTGTTCTACCTCTGAGCTACACCTCCAGCCCTTTTAATCTTTAGTTTTTAGTTTTGAAAGCAGGGTCTCAATAAGTTGCTAAGGGCCACATTATGTCAAGCCTGTTCTTGAACCTGTGATCCTCCTGTCCCAGCCTCCCAAGTACAGGGATTACAGGTGTGCGTCACCACGCCCAGCTTACGACTGTCACTTTTAAAGCCTGTGCATTCGCTATCAACTGCATTTTACATCTGAGAAAATGAAAATCAGGAATTAACGGGCTTGCTCAAGGTCAGGAACTCTTGCGTGCTGCACCGTGAGAACGGCATTAAGCCCGGCTGTGCGGAGGTGAGCTCGTGGCTGGAGATGTCCCACGGTGTCATCCGGCACTCCAGTGACACAGGCAACAGCCACCACTAGAGCTGCCATTGGTCCCGTCCAGCCCGGACGACAGAGTGAGCACCAGTCCACCCACTCTTGAAGGCTTCCAGCTGCCGGGGCTCGAGCCGGGCCTCTTTCTGTGCCTGGGCCCTGGCGCCCTCTGAAGCACAGCTGAAAATCCCACAGCCCACATCTGTCTTCCCAGCATTATGTTTTTTTAAAAGAACAAATAGGAATGAATGAATGAATAATAATAATAATAAAAAAGACTAAGAAGGTGATCTGGGAGATAAAAGCCACATGCGGTGACAAAGGAACTATGACATAGTCAAATTTTATTAATGGCTCGCCCATATGCATTCGGAGGATAATTAACCATTCACAGGTGAAATTAGCTGATAGGAACGGCGGTGCTGAGCAAATCAAATGAGCTCCGATTATATCAATAGTTTCCAACCAGTGTCCCCGGTTATCAAAGCATCAAATAAATTTGTCCACTCTCTTCCTTTGGGGGGGAAACCTTAATTATCCGCCCTGGCATATGGCAGGTCATTAATAAAACCTAGTTATCGGGCTGCAGGTTCGGGAGTTTTACTGTTATCCATCTTTTATCTAAATAAACATTTGGGAAATGTCCTTAAAATTATTATAGATACTTTGCCCCTGCCCCCAGTGGAAATTTCTAAGTGGAACACTGCTACATTTTACTACAAAAATCCGCAGCAGTGCCTCCACCCCTCGGCTCCTGCTTCCTGGCCTCCAGCGCCTGGGATCCCGGAGCGGAGCGGTGCCTGCCTTGATGGATCTAGCCGACCTGCAAATGCAGATAAGGGGAATTCTCACCCGGGCTGGCTCTCCTTAATGTATATTTCCTCAGCCTTTATGTTATGTATGCGTTCTTTCTCGCATGCCACATACATCAATGACAAATGAAAAAAACTGAGCAGCCAGCGGTGGATGGAACAGGCCCTTGGCTTGCCTTCCCAGGGTGCAACAGACAGAAGCTTTTTTATTAAAACAAAGACTGCTTTAGAGCCACTTAGTATTCCTTTGCCAATCAAGCAGTGTTATTCCAGAGCGCCCTGGAACACTGGTCCGTCTGGCCTTACTTGATACAATCGGAAGATGGCAGTCTTGGCAGGTGCCCACTCTTGGGAGCTCAGGCCTGGGCAGGCTCTGCACAAACCAAGCAAGGCAGGACACCGAGTCTGGGCCCAGCACTGTGTGGATGTCATGGCCCTTTGTAGTCACATGTGGGGACCCCCACCCCACCCCCCAGTTCCACGCACCTCAGCTCCTTAGCTGACCTCTGACCTCACACTTGAGCCAAAACAGCTGCGTGAATGGATCAGGATTCGAGGGAATCAAAATCTCATTCTTGGTGCAAGAACGCCGGAAGAAAGAAGGTCTTGACGCTGTGTGTTGGATCTGTTCACTTGGTTTCTCCTCGCAGGGAAGTCCATCACCCCAAGGGACAGATCCCAGCTGCCACAGGCTGCAGGTCAGCTCTCGAAGGGAGGTCCGGGCAAGGAGGACTTCACGGAGGGCAGGGAACATCTCCTGCCCCCTCCGCCCGCAGCACAGGTAAAGGCGGGCTCCGGGCACAGCCTCCCGCCGAGACTGCAAGACTGCAGTGGGAAACAGACTCAGGTCAAGTCCTGTCCTCACACATCGGAACTGAATGTGCTAAGAAGCAGCTGGAGACCAGCTCTGAGCCCCCGACCAAGGTGGCCTGAAGACCGGCCACTTAGCACAGCAGAGGGCGGGCGGCGGCATCCTGGGGGAGAGGCCGGGGGTGCTGCAGAGTGGCGCTCCCGTGGGTCATTCTGCTTTCTGCTCCAGGCCGTCAGGGCGCCGGGCACTCAGCCGTCCTAGTAGTCCCTTTGACAGATGCCTGGTTATAAATCATCCACAAAAGTGACCCAGGACCAGGCATTAAGCCGCCATGCATATGATGCAGAGTCCACAGCTCGAAGACGGATTTCCTTCTTTATCAACCTCACTGTGGCCATTTTTTGCTGCACAAAAATCCAGACTGCCTTCTGTGGCTGTGTCCTGGGACTGGAAAGGTCCTGGCATGACATGGACACCGCACCATGGAGACCCAGGGAGGCGTGACAATCCCATCTAAATGTCAGGTCCAAGGTCATTCTGGGGCCCTAAGGTGGAACTCCGCTGAGCACTGCCACCTGCTAGTGACCTGCTGGGGCTCCTGTAGATGCTAGAGCGGGCCCCAGATCAGCCACCGCAGAGCCCCCCACCCCAGTGTCCAGGCTCTTGAGGAAAGCCAGGAAGGGCGCAGGGCTCTGCTGGATAGAAGTCTCTCGATAGTGATGTCGAGGGAAAACCCGGCTTATGTGTGAAGAGACCTGCATTTTTCTTAGCCGAAGCTGAATCTCACTTAGGCCTTAATATCCGAACATATTGTCCTGCTGACTCATTAATTAGCTCATTAGCACGCCAGAGTGCTCCGGCACCGTGACAAAGCACCGCAGCTGGGCAGCTTGAACAACAGACCTTTGTGTCGGAGGGTTCCGGAGGCTGGAGCCTGAGGTGGAGGTGCGTGCAGGTCGGGCTGCTCCCGAGGCCGCTCCCTGGCTCGTGGCTCACTTGGCCGTCCTTTGTGCGTCCGAGTCCTGATCTCTACTCAGAAGGTCACAGTCAGAGTAGATCAGGACGACCCCAACAGCCTCCTTTACCCAAGTTCCTGCTCCGAATCCCATTGCAGACCAAGGTCTTGGAGGTTAGGACTCCAACGTGAGCATGGAGAGGGGGCCGAATCCAGGACATCAGACTAGTAATTCAGAGTGGGCAGCCAACGTGGAGTGAGCACGGGCCGCAAGCTACCACCTCACATCCAGTGCCACTCTGCTGGCTGATGGCGCAGGAAGCTAGGACGCAGGCCAGTGCTGTTGTGTGATGACAGCTTGCGTCACCTGTGGGCGATTCACGAGGAAACAGGTGGGCAGGGCACAGGTGGCCCTCCATGGCTGCTGCCCTGGGATCACCACCACTGGACACCATAAGACGTGCAAGCTTTTCCTGCACCTCCAGACAAAAGCAAACCCTCCCCCTTACCTTTTGAATGTGGCTCTTTTCGGCTAGAGAGAACAATTTCCGCTCCTTCTGCAATCCCATCTTCCTAGGGATGCCTCCCTCGTAGTCGATGTGACTTGGGATTACCACGGCTGTGAGCTTGTCCATCTCTGCCCCAGGCTTCCCCCGAGATGCCCGGGCACTTCCATGTCTGCGCTTAAAGAACTTGCCGTGTTCCTGGGTGACACTTCTTATTTTGCAATTGTATCTGCTCTGCTCGCTGCCCACTGTCTTTGGTGGTAATATAATTAAAAAGCCGAGATTCTTCCCTTGGCTGCACAAGGTGAAAAATGCTAGCTATTTCCGCACTTCAGAGACACAGATGCTACAAACATTAAAAATGACTTAAAACACAAATTTATGGCATCATGATCATAATAGATAGTGTTGGTGTAAATGAATTGCACTGCAAATTGCTGTTTTAGATTAAAGTGTAGCTTATGAGGAGTGGCAGAAAAGCAATGCAGAAGGAATTGAGGCTTCGTACAACTGTCCCTGGCAAATGACTCGAGGGTGGCAGCTGCACCGGGATTTTCCAAGAGCTCAGCTCTCCCACCCCCTCTGGCCTTGGTCTCCTCCAACACATCCTTTCCATCAAGGGTCTAGATGTGTGTGTCTGAGACAGGCAGTGGATGTGCACAGAAGAGTAAGGTGCCTCCCTTCCCTCGGCAACTTCAGGACCCAAGGAGGACCAGGCACCATGCAGGCAGACAGAGGGGCGAGGCACAGATGAAGATGCAGGAGAACATCACCTGAGCCCCAGAGGTGGAAGCAAGCGTATTCAAGGATAAGCAGAAAAATTGCATGGCTCATGGCTGATTAATTT
The DNA here is from genome assembly GCA_004027655.1 of Graphiurus murinus. Classification (NCBI taxonomy): domain Eukaryota; kingdom Metazoa; phylum Chordata; class Mammalia; order Rodentia; family Gliridae; genus Graphiurus; species Graphiurus murinus. The sequence continues at coordinate 20,137 of PVLC010001092.1, read as the reverse complement.
AATCTGGCTGGCAGTGTACACCAACAGGAATTCAGAATCTCAGCGTTTGGAGGGACCTCTGTGAGATGGGTGACACTTCTTCCCAAGTACTCAAGGACCACGTCACCCGTTCTCTGCTTGGACACTTCTGGTGGTGGAGAACTTGTCATTCTGAGGCACAGTCTGTCCACACAGGGACACAGACGCAAGTCTTCTCCCAGCTAAACAACCTGAAGATCACACGTTCCGTTTGGACATTCCAACGTGGAAATCTCAGATGACATCCAAGAGAAGGCGCATCGTAGGTGGAGGAAGCTGGGCATGGTCAGAATAGGGGACTGAGGGAGGACAGGGCCGAGGTGACCCCAGGGAGGCATTTGCAAGGCTGGGGCTTGACTGGGAGACCGTGAGCCCCGGAGGAGGTGCTCAGGAGGACCATGGTGGAGAGCGGATGGGCTGGAGGGAGAGTCACAGCAGCTCCGTGTCCTGGTGCTCATGGTCTCCTTCAATGCAAGCAGCCCCAGCTTCTTTATTCCTTTGATACGGCCTCCTGGTCCTTCCAGACTCTGCCACATCCGATGTAATAATGGACAAAATATTCATTCCTTTATTTCCACATTCCCCAAATACGTGTATAGCAGCAAATCCATGTCAGGCATCATGTGAGGCACAGTGGTTCTCGTCCTCAGGAATTCTGGGTAGAATGATGGGAGATGGACAAGGGAAATATGCAAATATGAGCGTGTCAGTCATGGCCCAGGTGGCCAAGGCAAAGGGCATCATCCCAAAGCCTCATCAGAGAAAGGTCCCAGGAGACAGGAGAGAGGAACAGAACAAGCTCCATGCTGAAAAAGAACTAGAAATCCAAGATGCTGCCTTTACATCTGCTGGCCACCCTTTCCCTGAACTTGGAAAGGGGCAGGGACAGAGAAGGAAAACAGGTGTGCTGGCACCTGGAGGGGATTAAGGAGCTCACCTTTTCTATCATCAGTGTTCCCGAGAGGGAATCAGTGCGTGGAGGGGGTCAGGAAGAGCCAACGCTCAGAACACACCAGCTCGACCTTGAGGTGATGGGCTCTCTGGTCTCCACCCACCAGCAATGCTACTTGAGGAGCATGGCTCAGTTAAACTGACCAGGACTCTGGGATTCCTCACTTTAGGAAAGGGAAGCAAAGATGGTTTCCGCGGCACTGGTCTGTTGAGGAAGAACACACAGCCACGGTCCTCCTTGAGAGAGCAGAGAAGGCTACCGCTGCGGTTGTCTTGTTACCTCTGTCTCTCTGACGATTCCTTCTCCTCTGGGTAGGGTGACAGAGTTCAGTCTCAGCCTTGAAGACACTGTTCCACTGCTCCTGGCTACCAATTGTACTGTGGAGCTTTAGCGGTCTAACTGCAGCTCTTTGATTTTAATCAAATAACTTTAATATGTGATGATTCCTTAATCAATTATATAATCTAATTTTTCTTCAGATACTTTTGAGATCTTCTATTTATCTTTAACTATCACTATATTATATCTGGGGCAGATTCCTCTTTACACATCTGGTTTAGATTGATGCCTCTGAGTTTAAGATCCATTGTTTTCATCAAATTAGATAATTCTCAGCTATTCACTCTACAGGTTCCCAACCTCTCATTTAACTCCTTGTGAACTTCAATTTGAAAACATACTAAGCCTTCTTACTCCCTCTATAATGTCTTTAAACTCTGTCTCACAATCTTTTGTTTCTTTGACTCTGTGTGTGTTCTGGCTAATTTTTCCAGATTTATTTTTCCAATCTACTTATACTCTCTTCACCTGTATCTTCTGTTTAACTCATCTACCAAGGTTTGATGTCTACTGTTATATTTTTACCTTTAAAATGTATATATAACCATTTTGTTTCCAGTACAGGATTATTATGTTTTTGTCTTCAAAATAAATTCTATATGATAGTATTTTGCCTTGTAACAGATTTCTTGAGGTATAACTGGTATACAATAAATTGCTAATATTTAAGTGTACTTGACACATTTGACAGATATGTACAACCATAAAACCATTGCCACAACTGGCAGCGTGAACACATTCTCAGCTTATACATCTACTTATCGGTGGGCTATTTCTACACAGACTCATCTATGAAGAGGAGAGACTTTCCCCCTCAACTCATTGTATAAGGTCAGCATTACCCTGATACCAGAACCATACAGAGTATTAGAAGAAAAGAAAATGAAAGCCAGGCATGGTGGCACCTGCTTGTAATCCCAGCACTTGGGAGGCTGAGACAGGAGGATTGCAGGTTCGTGACCAGCCTCAGCTACTTAGTGAGGCCCTCTGCAACCTAATGAGACCCTGTTTCAAAATAAAGAATAAAATATAGGACTGGGAGTATAGCATGAGGTACAATGCCCCTGAGTTCAATCCCCAGTACCAAAAAAAAAAAAAGAAAGAAAGAAAATGAGAAAAACAAATATCTCTCATTCAAATGAATAAAAAATTTTAAGCAAAGTTTCAGCAAATTGAATTCAACTCCACAGAAAAGGGGCAATACATCATGACTAAGCCCATGGTACATGATAGATTAGTGCAACATTAAAAATCTGGCAATGTAATTCACCATATCAACACAGAAGAGAAACCACACAGCTGCAACCTATGAATTCGGGGCATAATTGAATTGTATCAAATATGGGTCCCAATACAGAGAATTTTGCTTGCTGAGTGATGGCTATCTTTGTATTTCTTTTTCTTTTTCTATTTTTTCTTTTCTCTCTCTCTTTTTTGTTTTTTTTTTTGTTTGTTTGTTTTTTGGTACTGGAGATCGAACCCAGGGGCATTAAGCCTCCAAGCTACACTCAGCACTTTTTATTTTTAATTTTGAAACAGGGTCTCACCAGGTTGCCGAGGGCCTCACAAAGTCACTGAGGCTGGCCTCAAACCTGCAAACCTCCCATCTCAACCTCTGAAGTACTGGGTTATAGGTGTACACCACTGCTCCTGGCTTGGATATTTTTGTGTTTCCATATGTAGTTTTTGAGATTATTCAAGGATGAAGTTGAAATTTCTCTGAAACAAGATAGATTCTTTGGGGCTTGCTTTTAAGGTTTGTTAGGCAGGACCAGAGCGGTGTTTGATACTTCACGACAGGGCCACGTTCTCCCACACACTCGGTCAGGCACCTCCTGAGTCTTGGCACAGGTAGCTGTGCCTGGGATTCAGATACAGAGAATTCTACCTGCTGAGTGATGGCCACCTTTGTATTTCTTCTTCTTTTTTTCCTTTTCTTTTCTGGGTGAGCCTTGGGCATACTCTAGTCCTCTAGAGGAGGCTTCCTCACTCTCCTGCAGATGTCCTGCGCTGATCTAAGCTCTGCTGGTCACCCAGCCAAGGCCTCCTGAGGATCTCAGGCATTCTAATTGTGTGCATCTCTCCCGACACACTGCCCTGCAAACCTCGCTGCTCTCCCCTTCGGCCCTCAGTCTGTCTCCCAACTCAGCAAGGCTGCCTCCCCTCCCTGCAGCACACCTTGAAATCCTCTTGGAGGCAGCGAGCTAGAGGAATTCCAGGGTGCAGTTCACTTGCTTCCTCTCTCTCACAGATCGCTGCCGTTTGTTAGCTGACTTCGGGTGTCTTGAAACTACTGCTTTGTACACATTGTCAAGTTCCTTTGTTTCAAGCAAAGGGCAAATCAGATTCTGGTTACTCCATGTTGGCCAGAATTGATGATAGCTACCCAGTTGTTTAAAAAGCATTTTTATGGTTACTTTTTACTTTTCCTGTCTATGTGAGTCCTCTTGCAATTACTTACACATGTTAGACCTACTTATTTCAATACCTTCACTAACTTCATTCTGCTGCTTCTCACTGATGGTGTTTTATGTCCTTGTCTGTTTTCTGACTTTTAACCATGATCTCATGGTGTCAAAAACTTTGCCAGGGAGCTTCTCTGAGGCTTGAGTGCAGGTGCATTCTTCCTTGCTGCATTTCCCTTTGTTTGCATTAGATACTAGGTATGCTAATGAACCAAGGCCAGATGGAGTTCCCAGAATTCCACATTTAGAGCACAAGCACAGGAGCTCAAGTCACGGACTTGCATGGATATACGCCTATGGTTCCAAATTTCCAGGAGAGTCTATCAAAATGCCTCGTGGGGCAACTATTTAAATAGAGTTTGCCCTCTCACCAGAATTAACACTTTTGAGTTTCAGATGTTGGCAGAAGTTGTCTACCAAATCTTCACTTTGGAAGTGCCATGGGCTTCAATTCCTTTACCTTCTCGCCTTTCAAGCCATTGAGATGGGAGTTCAAGACCATCAGAGATGGGGACGCCTCTGGCAGGCGCTAATCTGTGTGGTCTACCTCTTGAGGGACTGATTCGGCCCACATCTGGCTTCAGAGAAACTCCCTTATTTTCTTCCCAGCCTACTAAGCTCGTCATTGATGAGTTAGTTGGTTGAAAGTAAAGAGGACCTAAACTCACCTCCTCTTCACTATTAGAAAGGAAATCTCCACTACTTGAGTCTACTGGCAGCCAAGATGGGCTGCCCTTCACATCACAGGTCTCTATATCTCCTGCTTCTTCTTTATAAGCAAGAGAGAAAGCATGCATGACTTTCAACCCCTGGGTTTTTTTTGTTTTGTTTTGTTTTTCCAGAAAATGAGCTCCTGTGGCCATATGGCGATTCCCTGGCATCACATGCACCCACGACCACAGCTATAAGTGACCACCCTCTGAAACATCAGTATCTGACTCTTGGGATGCTTCCCCAGGATCCTTTCAAAAGGCATTCAACCTACCAGGGAAGTCGATTGCAAAACTCTATGTTATAAAATTATCCACTCAAAAGGACAGCACAGTTCATTTTTAGTATTATGAGCTATTCATTTATGCACAATTCTTTGCTTTTCAAGGGTTCTGTGACTAAGTCATCACTGTGTTTACTTTGCTGTTTAAGTTCTTTCTGAAACACAGGACAATTTTTATGAACTCTCAAATTTGATAGACTCTCTTGGAAATTTGGAACCATAGGCGTATATCCATGCGAGTCGGTGACCTGAGCTCCTGGGCTTGTGCTCTAAGTGTGGAATTCTGGGAACTCCGTCTGGCCTTGGTTCGTTAGCACACCTAGTATCTAATGGAAACAAAGGGAAATGCCGCAGGGAGGAATGCCCCTGCACTCAAGCCTCAGAGAAGCTCCTCAGGACAGTTCTCCAGGTGGCCTGGAACCACCCAGTCCCATTTCTCCTCTGTAATTCTCAAGAATAACTGCAGAACCTGCCCTGAAAGCAGCATCCTGACGTAGGGAGGAACTGGCCAAACGGCCTGGGCTCTCCTCCTGCTCTCCCGAAAAACAGTCTGTCCTCCAGCACTTTAGCCCCACACATCCTGGTGCCCCTGGTATAACAGCCAGGGCAGGCTGCATTCCAGATCCCTCACCATGGGGCAGGAGGGACACATGGGGAGGAGGTTCCTTCCACCCTCTCCTGCTGCTTCCCTGAGCCTTGGGGACCAGCTTGCACAAATCCTAGGCCTCTGCTCCTTGATACTTATCTGGAGGTCTAACAAACCTGCTTCATGTAACTGGTGTGCGTTGGGCTCTGTATCACTGGGCTCAGACAAGTGGGTAGCCATGTACTGTGGGTGTCTTGCTTCCGTGATAAATAGGGTAAACTGAGAGGAGGAGCTGGAGGCTCACCGAGTCCACAGGAGAGAGCCTCTTATGCCCTGCATTACTCCTTCAGACTTCGGATAAGATCTGGCAACAGTGTCTATAGTCACCTTCAGGACCATCTGACCTGTCAGTAGGTGACAAGGAATTCTGCTCCTGGCTTAGCTGGCAGTGACAGGTGCGACTGGGTTTGTGTACAGCATGCAGGGTAGCGAGAGGAAGGATGGGCAGCAGATCCTCCAGTGCATGGAGGGCTCCCCCAAGCTGCCTGGGAACCAGGACCCTCCCGGTGTTCACACCACACCCCTTCCCAGGAGTCATCTCCACCCGAAGGGGTCAGAGAGGCCCTCCCACTGGAGCCCCCAAACAAGAACTTCGTAGGACAGTGCTGCCCCCGCTGACGATCATTCCAGGAGAGCGCCTCGCAGGTGCAGAGGGTGCTATTTCAAGGGGTTTTTTTGTTTTTGAAAAGTAGGGTGTCCAGGTCTGTGCTGCTCCCGAGAGTAAGAAGCATACAGGAAACAGGAAGCTCCTTGCACCCTCCTCTCCGGTACGGCCAGTGCTTCCTGGGGGCACGAAGGGCTGTGGTGCAGGGTCACCTGCCTGTCTTTGCCAGGTGCATGGCTGCCTGCTGTCCCTGCTCTGGCCAGCAGGAGCGCCCTTGTCCCCCTGCTAGCCTGAGCTGGACAGGGCCTGGGGCCGGGACTGGACCTGGCACAGGGAGGGATGCTGACCACTCCACCTGGCTGAGCAGCCGCTCCCTCCGAGTGGAAACCAGCCTGTCTGGACACGGGCTTGAGAGTGGGTCTTCCCAGGAGGGTGGGTGTGATGAGCTGGGAGCAGCGGAAGGGGAGCTGAGTCTTCTGCTGAGCTCGAGTTTCACACCTGGCAAGCTCAGCAGAAATGCCGCATTCTCCTGGCATCAATCACACGCACGGCTCTTCCGCGTTCCAGGTGGCAAAGTCCTGGCAAAGCAGCCAGCCAGGCATTAACACATCCATCTTCCCCGTGTGGCTGCAAATCGCGGTTGTCACTTGTGATGGAGAGCTGGGAGGTGCACGCGACTCTGTCCCCTCCCAACTCCACACACACGCAAACGTACCAGGTACAGCAAGCACACAGCGCACAGACACACACAACACAGAGGATGCAGCCACGGGATACATGGACATGCCACGTGCACCTGGTGCAGCCCCAAGAAGGCACTCCACACACAGCACACCTCACACACCTCTGACGCCCACACTTACACCGCACACACGCTGGCACCCACACATGTGCACCTGGCACACACCTCCGGCACACGGGCGCAGAAAGTGGAAAGATGGAGGTACAATGAGCGAGCTTTGCATTGGAGCAGCTTACCGACACGCACTGGCCCTCCAAGAAAGCCATGTTCCAAAGTGATAGCCCGCAGCTTCTCTTAGTGTAACTTGTCTTCCTGGCAAAGAGGAGAAAATAACTTCAGAAGGTGCCACAGGCTCCAGCCCGAGCTCTCGGCTCCGCAGATGGGAGGGAGTTGTCCAGGGAGGAGAAGGGAGCCAGCCCCGCAGGGCAGGGCCGCCTGTGCCCAGGGCGTGGCGGCTGCCTCCCAGGAGTTCACACGGCATTATGGTTTGAGTATAAAATGCCCCTGGAAGAGCTCGCATGTTGGCAACGCAGCCGTGTTCAGAGGTGAAGTCACTGGAGCAGGGCTCCGACCTCATTGGTGATGGATGCTGATGGATTACCAATTTGGATGGACTTACTGGGTGTTAACTAGGCAGGCAGGGCGGCACGGCTCGGTGGGTCACTGGGAGTGTTCCTCCTCCACGCCCTGCTGCACGAGCTTCTGCCTTGAGCCCTGCTGACCACGGGCTGCGAACCTCTGAAACTGAGCCAGATGAGCCTTCCCTGGGCTAAGGCGCTCTTGTCCTGTGTTTTGGTCACAGCAATGAAAACCAAACTAAAACACACAGCAGCTGGAAATGTGGCACTTCCCACCTGGTAACAGGGGCCCTTCAGGTGCAGGTGCATCCGAGAACACCAAGCACCTGCCAGAAGGTGCCACCTTGACCGTGGGGTCCCACAGCAACCTCTCTGTGGACGAGATCTCCCTGGGGCTTCCCTTCCGGCAGCACTGACCCCAGGGGGCTGTGAGCATGTGGCCACCCCACTGGGGTCACAGATGCCCCCTTTCTTGCACACATGATGGCTGACACCCAGGCAGCTCTGTCTGTGTCCTTGTTCCACGAGGTGCTGCAGGAGGAAACTGCCCCTGACACGTGCATGCCGTAACTCCCAGAGGTGTGTTCCTTTGCAGTTCCCAATCATATGCCCACACAGGAAAGCAGTGCTTAATTTTGTAGATGCATGCTTCGGGTGCAAGACTGACTGGTCCCTGTGGCCAGCTCCTCTCCTGGAGGAGGGACGTGCAGAACCAGGAAAGTGGAGTGCAGCACGTCGGGACTGCTTCCTGGCCCCGTTCTCCTGGAAGTGAGTCTCGGCCTGCACCACCATGTGGTTAACTAACTCATAGTTAGTATTATGCATCCTAGCCGTTAGCTGTATGGCTAGCGAGAGAGTGTCAGAGGAACCGTTGTGGTGCATCCTTCCAAATCAGCAATTGAAGTCGGGCGTGGTGACGCGCGCGTGGAATCCCAGTACTTGGGAGGCTGAGAACAGAGGATCCAGGTTCGAGGCCAGCCTCAGCTACTTAGTGAGGCCCTCCGCAACTTAGTGAGACCCTGTTTCAAAATAAAGAATAAAAAATAGGGCTGGGGGTGTAGCTCAGAGGTAGAATGCCCCTGGGTTCAATCCCCAGTACCTCAAAAGAAAAAACAAACAAACAACAACAAAATATCAGCAACCGGGAGAAGGAACTGGTGGAACAAGACAGGTGTGAGCAGACTGGGAAGTGTCCCTTCCCCAGGAGAGAGAGACCATCGGAAGGTGAGGCGCTGCCCCCGGGGCCCCTCATCCACAGGTAGCAGTGCCGCGTAGGATGCTGCTCTTCAGCTCCATCAGCGTGGGGGAGGGGACGTGGGGATCTGGCCCCTGAGTGGCTGGACCTTGGGGCCCTGGCGGCCAAGCTCCCTTAGAGAACGCCTGGTGAATGCCTTGGGCTTCCGGCCAGCACCCAGCGGCTCTTCCGTGCTCTCCACCTCTGCCGCCCGGGGGTGGGGCTCAGGATTTCTTGCCTTGCAGGTGTCTTCAACTCTTGATGTGGAATGTGAGAGTTAAAATCATCACCCCTGGCCCCACTACCTCAGCTGGAAAATAGAAAATCCTCATCCCCCTGGCTGTTCCCAGAGCCAACAACTATCCCGACTTTGGATCAGCCCCTGTGTGTTTATTCTTCAACCACTTTTGCAAGAGTCTCTGGAACTGCGTCATCCAGTTCTGAGTGTACAGTAAGGCAGCGCCACCCTGTGAGGCCAGGACCATCTGACAGCTGACACCTGGATCCTCATGGCTCCGGCTTCCGAGGACTCACCTGAGCAAGTCCTGAAAAATCAGCCAGGTGAGGACTTGTGGGCCTGTGCTCTTACGATGTGCGTGGTTCTTCTTTTCAGAATGCCCACAACAATTCCTTGTTCTGCAAAATGAAGAAGGCAGCCGTGCTCCTGCTCACAGACCCTCCAGGGCCCATTGGTGCCTGGGCTCCTGGACTCCTCCACGGTGCAGCCAGACCCCATGCACCTGGGAGCCTATGTCACCTATGCCCCCCCCACCCCAACTCTTAGGCCCTGTGTGGAGTAAAGAGGGCATCCCGGCTCACCCCGGGGCAGGAGTTGGAGGGCCGGCCTCATCGGCCCCTGGTACTGACTTTGCAGCCAACACCGTTCTGGGCCCAGTGACGGGGCTCTTGGTGGTGTGAGTCCTGGTCATCCCTCCCCTGAGACACCCTCCCTTCCCCTCATCGACCACGCTGGCACCTGGGGTCAACGACACCTTCTAGGCTGGGGTCCTTTATGCTTCTTTGAGTTAGTGTCTCATTTACTGTGACCACAGTAAACTTTAAACAGTAAACTCTCTTTCTTGATATGCTTCCCTGCTTTGTTGGTGTGACCCTGAAGTAGCTAGCTGAGAACACATTTAGGGAAGAATGTTCTGAAACCTCATCGAGTGGGAGTGTCTCAATCCTCTCCTTGTATCTGAGTGACAGTTGTGTTGGGTATCGAATTTTCTTCAGAATTGGGAAGGCACGGCCTCCCTTTCCTTTGGGTTCTGGTGTGGCGACTAAAAAGTTGTAAGTCATTTGGGTTCTCAGTTATTGTCTTCACAGAGACTTTCAGAAGCCTGTCTCTCCAAGGGATCTCAAGTCACAATGCAATGCTTTGGTTTGAATTTGTTTTCACCTGTTTTACAAGCTCTGAACAGACCCTTCAGATCTGAAAACTTGTGTTTGTAAAATCTAGGAAATTTTCTTGAACTATTCATTGATGATTCCCTACTTCCTATTTTCTCTAGTCTTTGTCTTTTTCTCTTTCTTTTTTTTTTTTTTTTTTCTTGTAGTACTAGAGATTGAACCCAGGAGCATTCTGCCTCTGAGCTATATCTGTAGCCCTTTTTTATTTTGTATTTTGAAACAGGGTCTCACTAAGTTGCTGAAACTGGCCTTGAACTTGTGATCCTCCTGTCTCAGTATGCACCACCGTGCCCAGCTGTGTAGTGTTTCTTTATAAAACTCCTATCATTTAAACGCTGACCCTATTTTTATTTTGTCTTTTTCTCTAGTCTATGCAAAATTATTCAATTTTATCCCTAATCATCCTAATATTTTTTTCTTTCATTTGCTTTTTTTTTTTTAAAAAAAGGGGGGGGGCAGTGGTACTAGAGATTGAATTCACTGGCATTCTACCTCTGAGCTACACCCCCAGCCCTATTTTTTCTTTTCCTTTTTTGTGGTACTGGGGATTGAACCCAGGGGCATTCTACCTCAAAGTTACACCCCAATTTTTAAATTTTTTTTGTCTTGAAACAGGGTCTTGCTAAGCTGCCGAGGCTGTCTCAAACCTGCGATCTTCCCATCTCAAGCACTGGAATTATAGCTGTGTGGCAGCACGCCAGGCACCAAGTGCCCTCTTCCCTAAGTTCTGTTCTTATTCCATGGGCATGACATCTCTCTTGGGTCACTGAGAATATTAAGGATAGATGTTTGCTTTGTTTGGCTTTTAAGTTTTCCTCTCCCTCGATGATCTGTTTCTGCAAGTTACTCTTTCACATATACTTCTCTGCGTCTGCTCTCAGATGTTTGGTAAGATCTGCTCGTGACTGGGCTGAGGGCTGAGCCTTTGAGTGGAAGCTGCTGTGCCTGCAGGGCCTCCTCGAGAGCTCTGAGCATCCTCCAGGAAGAAGGCTACCATCGACGGCGGCTCCCACGTGCAGACAGGTCCTCCCCCAACCCCAGGGCTCGTGAATGCGACTCTGCTTGAAAAGGAGCCTCTTGGATGTAAGCTCGGGGTCTCTAGAAGAAGCGGTTGTTCTGGACGGTCCAGATGGGCCCGATTCCACCACAGGTGTCCTCGTCAGCGGGGTAGGAGAAGCACGCACCAGGAGAAGACCTTGTGAAGGCCCAGCAGAGAGATGGGGCCGCCAGCCAGGGAACATCTGCGGCCAGAATGCTCCTCCCTAGAGCCATCCCGAAGAGCAGGGCCTACCAGCCCCTAGTTTCAGTCTTCTGGCCTCCGGAGCAGCAAGACAGCACCCTGCTGCCATCTCAGTCTCCCCGGCTTGTGGCGATGTGTCACTTTCTGTGCCGACATCCCAAAGCCCTGAGGTACCTCCTGTGCCAGTGTAATGCAGCCTTTGCTCCTGAAGTTGTGCCTGCATCTTCCAAGCAGAGGTCCTCCGCCACCCTCCCCTGGGAACGGGCAGCTGTCCCCAGCAGGGGCACCCGGTGGTCACAGTGTGGGGAGCCCTAGAGCTGCCTCACAGCGGTGTCCGGCCTCCCCCTCCCCCTTAGAAGCTTCAGCTCAACTCCAGGGACAGCATGGAGAAAGTGGGGCTGGTTCTCAGCTTCCTCAAGCTGACCTGGAATCCCCTCCAGTTCTGCTCAGCCGGCTCCATCCTCCTCTCTGGCTCCAGAACCGCGTGGGCGGGGGTTCCACCCCGGTCCTCACCGCTGACGCAGAGCTGTCTTTCCATAAACTCCCGGCTGCAGTTCAGCGGGCTGGTGCTTCAAAGGAATGAGATGAGGGATCGCTGTTCAGCCTACAGCTCAGCCCTGGAGTCTGGGGTCACTTTGCCAAAGGCGACATGGTCATGGGCAGGGTTTACTCGGAGAGTAAGTGCTAGGAGAACGTGCAAGAGCAAAGCAAGCGTGTCACGCCATCCCTCTCCCAACCGACTAAGCCACACGACAAAGTCCAACGCCGCTTCCCACCTGACGGCTGCTCTGCCCGCCGAGTCTGCCGCCCGTCCACTGTGTTCTGACCACCACCGCAGGACCAGGTCCGTCGTCACCACCACCCACCTGCTAAGAGCCTAGCGAGGCTGGGTTTCTCTGGCAGGCCCCGCTGTCTCTGCAGATGACAGTCAGGATGGAGCCTTTGACATGCACAAGGATGGTGGCCAGGCCTGGCTAGCAGAGGAAGCATTCAGACCAGAAACACTGGCCCATTTCCAAAGGTCAGAGACACCAGGTCTGGCTCACGAACCACTAGAGAGAGGGCAGGAAGCAGGAGGGGGTCAGCAGGTTAAAGGTGAGCAGGGACACTCGGGGGGCCTCGCTCCACCTCAGAGAGGCAGGTGGGTGGCGACGGACTCAGCACAATAAACGAGAACCACCACCCCCGCCCCACTCCGCCAGGACAGGGCTTTGTTTCTGCCCTGCTGCAAGGGCGGTGGCTTCGCCTGCAGCATGGACTCACTGACGCCCTGGGCACCAGGTGGCATGGGAAATCCTCCTGCTTCCCTGCAGGTCTCCTGCAGCTGCTCTTAAACGACCCACTCTCCAAAGGCCTGACAGCCTCAAGCACCAGGAAACCTGGAGGGAGTGGACCTCGGGCACAGTCCTGGGCATGGGGGTCACTTTAGGGGATGTGATGGCTCCAGGCCAGGGCAGCCTGCAGCTGGGCAGCTGGGGCCCGGGCGACCACACGCTTCCGTTCCCACGCAGTTGGAGCTGCAGCGGCAGGAGCCTGTGGACGGCTCTGGGCTGGTTTCAATTGCCTGTCCTCTGCAGCCTGCGGGATGCCCGGTCACAGGACCCCGTGGCAGATACTAATGGCACAGACTATTTCCATTTCTCCAGTCCATTTCAAATTAATCAGAAGGTCCTTCCGCTTTTCACCCACGAATAGGCCCTCTTTGCATATTCATTGGGTGCTAAATTGATGGATTAAATTATACCAAGTTCAGAATCAACCCCACACATACTCATTAGAATGGACGAAATCCCCCAGTGGAGACAGAGCACAGAAACGCATTTAGAGACACTGATAAGTCCAGGCCCATTATGTCACTTTAAACAAAGAGCAGGAAAAGCCCGGTGGAGACGCTCTATCAGCTGTTAAACAGAGGCACCGCGTGTGCCGGGAGATTGATGGCTCGAGTTCCCGTCCTCCAAGTGGTTCTCCCTGGCCGATGATAACAAGGAGAAGCTCGCCCGCATCTCTGTCAGGTTCACAGGCAAACAGACGCCTCAGCTCTGCGCTTCCCCTGCTTCTACCCAGGTGCCACCAGTAAACAGGCACCAGGCGCAGCACATTTCCCACTCGGCGCCAGCACTGCAGGAGGCTTCTGCCATGCCTCAGCACCGCCTCCCCTCTGCTGAGGCCTCCCAGGAGGAGGTGGGCCATCCCTGAGCATGGGAGGGGACAGCAGGCTGCAGGAGGACAGGAACGACCAGTGACCGATGCTCTCAGGATGGAGGTGGAGTCTCTGATTCTCACTGAAGTAGCCAGCCCAGGGAAATACTCAGCAGAGGCCATCAACCCCGGGCATCCTTGTCTTCCCCAATGAGTGCTTCCCTCCCTCCCGGGCTTTCACTTACCCACAGCAGAAAGAAGCCCAAGAGAGCCAGAAAACACCCCTGGGGATGGAGGCGGGCCCGAGAGGCAGGGGGCCCACCAGGCAGCGTCTGCTTCTCCATATAAGTGCTTGCTGCCCAGTTCCCATTGAATCCCAGTGCTTCTTGCCGGGGTTTACTCCAGCTGTTTCCTGTAACTTGATTCACCGAGGGAAGTCTAATATGTTATAAGGTATTTTTAAAAATCAGTAGGATTTTTATTTCCAGGCCAGTCATCCTAGACATCAGCAGAGTCCAGTTCATTGTAAAATCTAGAGAAAAAAAAACTGAATTAAATACAGAAATCATAGTTTTCAAGACTTTAGAGAACAGTAAAAACGTATGAGGCAGATGAACTAAAACTTCAGTGCTGGACCAGAAAGAGCAAGTGAAGCTTCCTGCAGTCTCGTGGTTCTTAAAAGCCCCACGGCAGAGAGGGGCCCGCAGCAAGCCCAGCAGCTCTCCGTACTAAGCTATGAGCAAGAGTTCAAAACGGCATGGGTGTTCTCAGTAAAAACCCCAGGAGGGCCACCTCCAAGGACGTTGACAACTCCAGGTGACTGTGTCCAACCGGAATGACAACCCACCCCAAGCCAGGCCCGTTCCCAGCGCGCACGGGGTATTTATCTGTTTTAGTTTACATTTGCATTACTGTGACCAGGATACCTAAAAAGCACAGCTTAGAGGAGAAAGTTTCATCTGGCTCACAGTTGTAGAGTTCCAGTCCATGATAGGCAGGCCCCAAGGCAGGAACCCTGGTGGTAGGGCATGTGGCAGAGAAAACCTGCTCTCAGTCATGGTGGCTGGAAGCAGAGACAGTGAGAGGAGGGGGCTGGGGCACATATAGTCCCCAAGACTACACCCCAGTGACCAACCTTTTGCATCCACGCCCCACCTCTGAGCCTTCCTGCATCGGGAACCATGCTTCCAACACATGAGCTTTGAGGGACAATCTAAACCCAACCATGGCATCTTTTGCCCACCCTGGGCAACGGGCAAGAGGATGGGCCGGCACAGGGTGCACTAATGTCACCGCTAGACTTGGTGGTTCTTTCAATCATACATCCAGGCTAGAATCAAGTATGGGGAGAAATGTAAAAAGGCAAGAGATTTTGATTGAAATTTAGATAATGGAAAAAAATAGAAAATAGAGACAGAAAGACGGGCATGGTGGCACAAGCTTGTAATCCCAATACTTGGGAGGCTGAAACAGGAGGATCGGGTTCATGGCCAGCCTCAGCTACTTAGTGAGACCCTCTGCAACTCAGTGAGGCCCTGTTTCAAAATAAAGAAGAAAAAATAGGACTGGAGGTGTAGCTCAGAGGTAGAATGCCGCTGGGTTCCATCCCTAGTACCACCAAAAAGAAAATAGAGAGTCATGGATTATTTGGGAGTTATTAAATAAGAACTTTAAAATAATTCCTTTAAATATAATAAAGAAAATAACGAAACAGACAGAATGGGTTAAAGATAGGACATTTCAATAGAGAGTATGATTCTATACTAAAGAATCTGGCAGGCATTCTACAAATAGAAATGTGCTTTAATTTAATAATCCACTGGGTGAGTGCACCAATAAGGTGAGCATCATTGAAAATAAACATAGTTGAAATGAAAAGTCAATAAGAACTACCCTAAATGCATCCCAGAGAAAAGAAAGAGTGAGGATAACAGAAGGTGTGTAAAGGACAGAGGAGTGTGCTCGCAGAAGCTAAATACCAAGTGATGCCATCCCACAAGGAGAGAGGGATAGAATGGAACTGCATTTGAAGAAAGAATAGTTGGGTCTATCGAAATCCTGAAGACATCACTTTCAAAGGAGAAAAAAAATGAAAATAGTAAATGACTTTCAACAGAAACCATGGCCACAATAGGACAGTGGAATGCTGCCTTGAACAACTGAAAGAAAGGAAGAAAAATGGCCAACGTAGGAGTCCACACCCAACAAGATACTCTACATCATGGAGGCAGAGTAAGGATGTCCCTGTACAAGACACAAAAAAGGTGATAAAACTCCTCTCCGATGTGCATTGCCAGGCATATTGAAGCAACATATTTCAGCTGAGCAAAATGTGCATGGCCAGAAGGATGAAATTGTGTGAAGAAATGAAGACCACCTGGAAAGGTCACCTTATGGAAGGTCACCGAGGATGTCCATTGCTTAAAGTGACCTCATGGGATTCCTAACAAAAGCAGAAAGAAAAATAAATGACAATGGTGGCATTAAAAATCAAAAGGAGGGAGGTATGTGACTAAAGCCTCCAATTTCTCGGAAAGTGGTAGAAGTATTCATGCAAATTAGGGTTTATACTTCAAGTGTGTATATCCTAAACCACAGGGAAATCCCAAATATATAATGATAATGCCAATATCAGAGAGAAAAATAAATAAATAAATTAAAATATTTGGCTATCCAAGTGAAGGAAAGGAGAGATAAGAGAATATAAGATAGATAAAATGAAAACCAAACCACAAAATATTAGAATAGTCATCCAAGTATGAATATAATTAAATTAAATGTAAATGAGCCAGGCATGGTGGTACACACCTGTAATCCCAGTACTTGGGAGGCTGAGACAGGAGGATCTCAGATTCAAGGACAACCTTAGCAATGCAGTAAGACTCTCAGCAACCTAGCAAGGCCCTGTTTCAAAATTAAAAGGGGCTGGAAATATAGTTCAGATGTAGAATGCCCCTGGGTTCAATCCTTAGTACCACAAAGTCATAAATAAATAAACAATAATGGAACAAACAGTTCAGTTAGGATAAACTCTGTAAGACTGGTTTTTAAAAGTAAAGAAAAAATGCTCAACTATGTGCTTCTTCTAAGAAACATATTTTAAACAGAAAGTGAGGTTGTATTAATATAAGCCCAAATATAATTTTTACAAGGTATAACTTGAAGCAAGAGTTATGTCTAGAGGTAAAGAGAGAGATTTCATAGTAATAAATGAGGTCTATAGTAAGAGGATGTAAAAACTTAAAGTTGTATTCATCGCTCAAAAATGTGGAAGAAGATGGAAACAGAGAAATGGCCGATTTGTAATTGTAGTGGAAATGTTAACACCTTCTGCAAATGGGAGTAACAGAATGAAAGCCAAATGGAAAGACAGACCATAATTACTCAGCTAACCAACAGCAGAATTGACCTATCTTGCAGAGTCCACCTAACAACTGCAGAATACTCTTTTTTTTTTTTTCGGTGTGAAAATGAATAATCAGACCACTTGCTGGCCATAAGGCAAGTCTCAGCCATTTTCTTCTTCTTTTTTTTTTTTTAAATTGGTGCATTGTATTCCTACATCTTTGTAAGGTCCAAGCTGGTAAAGGTATACATGTCCAGCCATTTTCTAATAATTGAATTCATTTAGAATATGCTCTCTGCCCAGTGTGTAGTTAAATCTGGAATCAATAAGAGAAACACAGGGGTCAAAGAAGGCATAGTGATGGAAGTTAGAAAACACTTTCAGTCAAAATGTAATTGAAAGCCAGGCATGGAGACGCACGCTTGTAATCCCAGTACTTGGGAGGTTGTAACAGGAGAATCATGGGTTCGCTGCCAGCCTCAGCTACTTAGTGAGGCCTTCCACAACTTAAGGAGAGCCTGTTTCAAAATAAAGAATAAAAAATAGGACTGGGGGTGGAGCTTGGAGGTAGAATGTCCCTGGATTCAATCCCCAGTAACACACATGCACACACAAGCACGCACACACACACAATTGAAATACCACACAGTAGCACCTGTTAGATGCAGCTAGAGCACTGTATAGGAGAGGCCAGCACAGCCATGAGCACACACAGGAGAAAGCAAGCATCAGGGACCTAAGCTCCCACCCACGAAGCTGGAGTGAAAAACAACAGCAAGCAAGGCCCCGAGAAACCAGAAGGAAGGAAATAAAACCAATCACACAAGCCAGTGATCTAGAAACACACGAGCAAAGGGACAAGAGAAAGTAAAGGCAAAACATTGGCCCCCATCGACAGATTGGAGAAGTTGATAAAACTCATCAAGAATGAAGAGGAAATGAAGATCTGACAAGGGAGACAGCGTGAAAAGACACGTCCCTGAAGCCCCCTCCCACAGAAAAGTTAGAAAAAGAGTTATAAACAAGTTCTGGCCACTAAGTGTGAATGTAGGTGAAATAGACAAATTGCCACTTACCCAAAAAGATGTGCAAAAAATAGAGAATGTGAATAGGTTTGTATCCATTAAAGATATTAAATACTTAGTTTTTTTTTTTTTTTCACAAAATGACTCCAGATACATATGATTTAACTGGTAAATCCTTCAAACACTTAAAGAAGAAATAATGTCATAAAAGCATAATGCACACATTCCTTCAGAGGATATAAGGAAAGGAAACACTTTCAAACCCATTTTATGAAGACAAGATCACCCTCATACTACAACCTAACAAAACATATTACAAGAAATGAAAAGTGCAAATCGATATATCTCATGAATAGACACAAAAACCCCAAATGAGTAATTAACAAGTCAAATCAATTAGGATAATGCTTCATGACCAAGAGGGGTTTATTTAACATTTAAAACAATAAAAAAACTACTTATGGCTTCTAGTGATAGAAGAATAAATATTATTTTCAAGGAAATTCAATAACTCTGCACTCTTGGTAAAACGTAGAAACAACCACCAGCGTTACAGAAAACAAAGACAAGTGGGCATTACCTCAAGAGGGTCTACATTTGGAAGAAGAGAATGGCGCTCAGCAACTTCTTCATGTGTAGTCTTTGCCTCGGGCAGCCAGGCAAAGCCGTCCCTACTCCAGGCAGTTAGAAGGGTAGAGAATGAAGAATCCGAGGGATCCTGGCAGGGTATGTCTGGAAAGAGGAAGGAGAGCCACAGAGGGTGACACCTGAACTCTGCGTGGAAACTGTGCTTGGGTCTCTGGCTAGCTCTGAAATGGTAAGCTCATGAAGTGCCAGAGAACTGAAACTAAGAGAAAGAAAGAGGGACTTCACTTGTTCCCATCACTACGGTGAGCGTTTGCATTTTGAATGGGGTGAATGAATTGCCTCAACACTCTTCAAAGGAACGTAAGTAATTCAGTCTTTGCCATTTTTAATCACAATACCCTGGTGTGGTCCTTAAAATTCCTAGACATTACTGAAAAAAAAAGGAAAACACAGAAGGGAACTTTCCTAACCAAAGGGCATCTACCAAAAACTCACCGTTAACATTATACTTAAACTTTTATAATTAAAATGTTGAAGTTGAATGTTCCCCACTAAGATCAGGAACAAGACAAGAATGTTCACCCCGCCTTCATCGTCCTCTCAGCACTGTGCGAGAAGTCCCTGGCAGAGCAGTAGGCCTGAGAAAGGAGGAAGGAGAACCAGGCATGGCGGTGCACACCTGTAGTCTGAGATAGGACGATCACAGATCCAACGCTCGCATGAAGTAACTTAGTGAGACCCTGTTGCACAATAAAAAGGGCTGGGAATGTAGTTCAGTAGCAGAACATCCACGGGTTCAATTCCCAGCAGTACAAAAGAAAAAAAGAATGGAATGAGAAGCATGAAGATTAAAAACAAATAAATGAGACTGTCTTGTTCATATATGGCAAGATGTATATGTATCTGTGTGTGTGTGTGTGTGTGTGTGTGTGTGTGTGTGTGTGTGTGTGTGTGTTCAAACAACCAGAAGAAATTATAAGTGAGTTTGTTGAACTTGTAGGGTACATGGACAATCTACAAGAAAAATCACGTGTGTTTTATATCCTAGCAACAAACAACCAGAAAATAAAATTTAAAATGTTCAACTTATGCTAGCATCAAAAAAGATGAAATCCCAAGAATATTTTCTTCTGTGTGTAAGATTTCTATGTTGAAGCCGGGCGTGGTGGCACAGGTTTATAATCCCAGTACTTGGGATGCTGAGACCAGAGGATCCAGGTTCACGACCAGCCTCAGCTACTTAGTGAGGCCCTCCACAACTTAGTGAGACCTTGTTTCAGAATAAAGAATTAAAATATAGGCCTGGGGGTGTAGCTCAGAGGTAGAGTGCCCCTGGGTTCAATCCCCAGTACCACACACACACACACACACACACACACACACACACACAGATTTCTATGTTGAATATGTTGAAAATTATAAAACATTTCAAAGCAAACTGAAATAAATGGAGAGATATAGCCTGTTCTGGATTGCAAAATTCAACATAATGAAGATGTTTATCCTCCTCAAATATGTCTGTTAGTGATACTGACCCTTTCAAAACTTCCCCAGGCTTCTGTTGTATAGACTGACAGGCTGGCTCCAAAGTTTACATTTTAAAAAGCAAAGGGCCAAGCCGGGCGTGGTGGCGCACGCTTGTAATCCCAGCATTCGGGAGGCTGAGACCGGAGGATCCGGGTTCGCGGCCAGCCTCAGCTACCTAGTGAGGCACTCCGCAACTTAGTGAGACTCGGTTTCAAAATAAAAGAATAAAAAATAGGGCTGGGGGTATAGCTCGGAGGTAGAACGCCCCTGAGTTCAATCTCCAGTAC